>OMLP01021164.1:0-12076 GCA_900302685.1 Spondyliosoma cantharus
TATTAACATTAAACTCGCTTCAAACGCCATTGCATAGCGGACCGAAGCGGAGCTAACTAGTTAGCCAGTTTCCAGCTGACTTCACCATACTCGTAGGTAACTGTAAATACTATCAAACCACACTTACCTGTGGCTCGGGTGCAGTTGCCGGGTCCAGTATGGTTGCTACTGATCCTTTTACGAGGGTCAGCGTCGAGGCAAAGCCAGCTTTGTACTGACCCTCGTTACCGAAGCAGTCTGATGTGAAGTGTTTAGCGCACACACACACAAACTTACACAAACCGTAGCCGGCATGTTGTCATTATAAATGAAACGCAACCACTGTCTCTTCTGTTCTTCTGTAGCTGGACAGAATATATACTAATGTTGGTTTTTACAACCAACAACAGAGCAAATTGCGTTTCTAGCTCTGAGCTATGACATTGCTAAACGCTGCTACCTCACCGCTGGACACACCAAACTTCACCTCCGGGATGAACGCCCCCCTCTCAGATATCTCCTATCACCGTGCAGAGGAGGTCGACCTATGATAATGACTCCTTTGGTTACGTGATGACAGGAGCTGAATCTGAACAGCCTGTAGGAGCGCCGTTTTACCAGTGGGTGGGCTGCAGAGACCATGCAGGAATTACTTGTTTTCCTCATTCTGGGAGTTGGCAGGCTCAGGGAGGAAAAGTTTAAACATGTAGAGACCAGAGAAAACGTGTTTTTCATAATATGGGACCATTAAAAAAAAGATTCACGGTTCAGGAGGTGATTGAATTGGTAAAATCAGCTGTCATTAGGAGGGCAGCCATTTTAATTGAGCCTCCAGATTGTGAGTGGCAATGGTGCAGAGGACAGTGGAGAATAGGTGATGGGAGACATGGACAATTAATTAAAATACCATCAAGTCTGTAACCAATAGTTTTGAGGTTAAATTTATATGTATATTCATTATATTTAGTCTTTTTTTTAAACAAATATCTACTTTGTCTAGTAATTAAGGCATAATAAATATATACACTTTGTCATGTTTAGCCACCTGTCTCAACAGTTTCCACAGCAAATGTTGTGTTTCTACCAGTACAGAAAAAAATTCTGTGGGGCTTTTCCTATATGTACTAAAAATACTTGCAGTCAACTACAACTGCAGTCAACAGCATACCCTGAAGATGTCCTGTTCCACCTCCGCATCACAACTTTCACCCATCATGTGGCTCTCCCTTTGGTTCTTTACAGAATGTAGGACAAAGATGACCAATTCTGTGGCCTCATCCTGAAACACACAAAGCAGGCATTCACTGAATTTAATCTTTTCTGTTTTTGGGGTATCTGATGAATAGTGTCAGCACCGAAACAGACACTGGGCTAACATTTATGACTTAAAATGAAAGTCTGAATGGACTTACTGTTCTGTCATGACTGGGCTCCACTGTTATTACCATATGTTCTTTAAACCTCAAATGCACCACATCCTCCAAGGCAGGAATCTTCCCAGCTGTAACAGACAGACGCTTACATGAAAATGGAAAGTGAACTTGTGTCAATGTTTTAACACATACAAATGACCACAACAGAGCTCACATGGTGTTAGCTCCTCCTGGCTATATGGAGGCAGTCTGTTACTGATGAAGTCTCTTTTCATGTGAGTAGAGCGGACTTCCTGCAGCCCTGTTTCCATTTTATCAGCCAGTGATGTTAGTTCAGTGGCCAGCCGCCTGATGTTGTCCAGGCCCTCACTGCTACCCTACACAGACAAAAACACAGCCGACAAACCAGAACAGAGTCAGTAGTGAATGCTTGTATCTGAAGCCTGGAGTGCATGTAGGTGTTGAGTGATTTTTAATGTCTGTGTTTGTGCCTCAACTAACTAAAGCTATTTGGTGATAAACATTTCATAGGCTACTATATCTTTTTAATCCATCCGAGAGAACGATGCCTTTCCACAAATCCTCTCCCATCAGCTGTCACTCACACATGCTCTACAGACAGTGCATGCACTTTCTGTAGACTTTCTGTTTTAAGGTGGGCAGTTACAGCAACACTATGTAGGACTAGTGTAGGCAAGCTTATAGCTATTCTGAAGGAAGATATTTGATTTTTGAGGTCGGACAGGAGGCTGTCAGCAGAGGAGGAACCCCTCTGCAGGCCTAGGCTTCCTATTTTACTCAGATGCCTGCCCGATGTTTAAAATGATTCAAAATCTTGCACCCGCTCCTCTTAGAGGATGCCCAGCCCAACCAAGCTGTTGCACATTTGGTAGGACTAGAGCATCGACTAGGTTTGGTCAGTATGCTTTTTCGATTACAGTGGTGGGTAAATGGAACTCCATACTTAAACATAAGAGACTCACAGAGTTTTGCAGGTGCTAAAAAGCAGGCTTTAGTTTGGCTAAAATCAGCACACAAATTACATCACCAATCATAGCCTTGCATACACTCTCCATCATACTGATCCTAGTTTTGTATTGATGGACCTTTATGTATTATGTTGTTTTATGTAGTGCAATGTTCACATTTATAGACTTCATATATATTTTGGGGTTTTACGCAGTGCACTTGCTGTTTTGTGTTTTTTAGTTGACCTGCTCTGGGACCACAAATGCAAATTAGTTGCCATCTAATTTGTGTGCTGTCCCTGTAAAACTAGAGAAGCAAAAACCTCATAAAGAGGCAGCCCTGTCTGCTTGTGAACACCCAGAGAGCAGGATCCTCCTCTATGCTACTCTGTCTAGCAATTAACGTTGCACAGTCATGTGGTGATGTGGAGAGGAGGGATGGGATCACTGACTGCAAAACAGTTCTGAATTTTGATGCTAGGGTGAAACTTTCACTTTACTGGATGTTCACCAAATTGTTCTGGTCCTCACATTCTATACATTTTCAATACAAATGACAGAGACTGTGTTTCTCAACACATCCTCATGACATTTTCAGTTGAG
This sequence comes from Spondyliosoma cantharus, assembly GCA_900302685.1. Classification (NCBI taxonomy): domain Eukaryota; kingdom Metazoa; phylum Chordata; class Actinopteri; order Spariformes; family Sparidae; genus Spondyliosoma; species Spondyliosoma cantharus. The sequence continues at coordinate 2,924 of OMLP01021164.1, forward strand.
TATGGTCATGTCTGCCCTTTCTAAGCTGAGCAGTGTTCTGAGCATAAGCAAAGCCACAAATTGAGCCTATTCCACAGGGCATGTCTATTTATTTCTTCGCAGTTAAGGTAGGATGAGGGAAGCCCAGGTGACAGCATACTTTTGTTACTGGGGTGATAACATGTTGCACAATGCCAACCACTGACTCTCCAACCACAGCCTCCACAAAGGAAGATGGACAGGGACAGACAACAGACAAGAGGCACAGGTGACCTTGGATATAGACTCCTCATTGGGCTTTACCCACTGCACAGAGGCAATCCCCATCCTGCTGGTAATAAGGGGACAATGGACCAAAGCAACAGTGAGTGTGCTCTTTGTCTGAACCCTTTATCCTCCTTATTACATGGCCACAATGTCTACCACACAAAGGCAACCACTGATTCTCCAGCCACAGCCTCCATAGAGGATGGAATACATTGAATGGGAAGTGGCAAGAAGCCCAGGCAATGACGGACACAGTGAGGCTCAAGGGAAAGTAGGCCTGCTATATGTTATGCATTTTTCTCCTTATTCCAGGACCCTGGTGAGTCTTTTGAACACTTTCCTTGGATCAACCATGAAAACATGGATATCCTACTTAGGAGCTTAGAGAATCGTTTTATCCAAGGGCTTCTAACACAGAATCTTCTGATAATCCTGTCATTTCTCTTTAGCCATTTTCCACCCAATAGTGTAGGCACTGACTACCACTTCTGTTATGCCAAAACTGAGGTTTTCCACCACATCCGAGAATGACGCCTTCCTTTCAGCCTTTTCATCTGCAAGTCTTTCAGTCTGGACGGTACAGATCTTATGAAAACATGAAAATCAGTACCTTGGCATCTCTCAGCATGATCATGTCCCTTTGAGGTCTTTTCACCGACCAGCGCCCCCCCCCCGCTTGTCAGGAGATCATGCAGTTTGATGTTTCATATGATTCTTTTTCTATTCTTTTATGAGTCTTGCATTTTCAACAATATGCCTGGTGGTCCCCCAGCTGACATTTTTGGGTTTCTTTCCTTTTTCTTTTTTTCCACATTAAAAAGGTGTGGGTTGTAAAATCATGCAATTAAGGGCATTGATCATCTCACACTTTATCATATATTGCTCCATTGGGTCTCAGAGGCAGTCATAGCTTTTGCATTGTTATCACACCCATCAGTAGCCCTTTTCACACAGCGTCTCCGGATTAACTCCGGAGCGGTGGTTCGCCAATTCTCCGCCGATGGTGCTTCACACAGAGCCGAGCAGCCAGACGAGCCAGAGTGTCAGTTCAAACAGAAAGCCGGCGCTGCGGCTCCTAAAGAGGCGTGACGATACACGTCATGATGATGACGTCGGTGTTTCCCAGGTGTCTCCCCTGTCAATCTAAACCCGCGGACAGTTTCTAATCATATGGATGCTGTTATAATGTGCAGTGATTGAGATCCTGACCCACCAAACATCCTGGAAAGTGACGAAGTTACGTTTTTCGCTATACATGACATAATTACATAATCACCATCAGTAAACAGGACGCTGTCTAACTCACTCGGGGGGCGGAGGCTGTTTTCTGGAGGAAAGTTCCCTGAAGTCTCGGTCGGAGGACTGACGGTCACGGTGATTTATTTTCATCACAAACACTCCATGAGTTAAGGTTTTGCGCCGGTGACAGACGCTGTTTTTCGGGCAGAAATGTGACGAAGAGTTGGTAGGACAGGCGGAAGGACAGACAGGAGGACAGACGCTTCTCCACATACAGCTGCGGTATTTGTTTTCCTCATATAAGTTGCCAACGACAGATACAGTTACTATGTTACTGTTGTTCGGTCATGTAATGTTGCTTTGTGGGACATTTCTCTTTATTAAGTTGAGTGAAGGACCTGTGCAGTCATCAGACGGTCTGACCGACACGCCCTCGCTCCGCGCCGCCGGCTTATCTGTTCACACTGGGGCGGTTCAGAAATAATGCGTCTCTGATACTACCTCCAGAGGCGGATCAGCGCTGGAGCGAAATTTCAAGGCTCAAGGTGACTTTGTCTTTGTCATTCGTAGCGCAATGCACTGTTTGCCATACTGTGGCCCGCAACATAAATCACCTAGTATTTCAATTTACAGGATTAACCCTGAGGCCAGTCATCGCGCAAAATTCAGGTTTCAAATCCTATCCCCATCTCCTCCAGTAAGGAGAAGAGTGGGTTAGATGCAAGACTAAATAGCATAGGGGACAGGTTTTTTTTTGGTTTATGAGTTCTGTAAAAGGTAGCCAAAAAGTTGCACTTGGCTAAAAGTTATTACTTTGGTAAAAGTGAAAGTCACCCGTATGAACAGTACTTGAGTAAAAGTCTTTCGGTATCTGATTTTGAATGTACTTTTATGAATGCAAGTATCAAATGTAATTTTCTGGCAATAAATGGAATTAGGTTTCAAAATGAAAAGTAAAATATAGATATATTTGCATGTATCTATACTGTGCCAATGCAATTTTGGCAAATACATACATGGTTATAATGCAGAGAGATGGGGCAAATCCTGGAAAAATTAGATGATGAGGTTAATGACCTCACAAGGCCAGCAGAGGTCACATATAAACTACCTCCACTCCTGATATTAAACCTTGGGGAATTAAAGGCACCATATGTAAGAATGTGGGCAAGCGGTTACTACACTCAAATTCAAAAGACTGCGACATAGTAAACAAACTCTCTAGTCGATACTGAACAACGCGGTGGTTGTGGCATAAGTGTAGCGCTCCTGAAATGACGCTGAACTAAAGCAAAATAACGTATAGCCTATAATAATTTCCCTTTTATTTCCACTTGTTTCAGCCTGATGATGTGTGGCTCTAAGACACACAATTCTGTTCTCTCAGTAAACATCAAGATGTATTATTATTTATGGTAACGTTAGCTGTTGACTAGGGATGGACATATCAGATGGAAGATGATATTTGACAGAACTGTCCTTCATTTTTGCCTCCCCTTTTATAACGTTATATAGTTTATGGCGATATACATGCAAAGACCTAAAGAGGATTCGAACTTGGCTAGGTGTCAAATGTAAGATTTCGAATTGTCCAGCCACTGCTGGCAAATGCGCCGACAGCGGCTGGACAGCCGATGTCCAGCCAGCTGCTGGACAGGGCTGGACACGCTGGAGACCGGATGCCCGTACCAGGACAGTGCTAATGCTGCTAGCGTTAGCTGTGCTGCTAACGTTTGTTTCTATGATCGACATGAATAACGTTATTACTCGACAGTTCAAAGTATTCGAAATGTCCATCGCCGTCAAGCTATGATGCTAACTTAGTTAGCGAAGCTCAACTTACCTGTCTAGGAGAAGAGAAGCCAATTCTGCATCTGTTTTAAAATTCCTCTCAGCTTTCAACTGTCTCCACCGTTCAAATGAATCTCCTATATAGACCCTCGCTTTGCCTCAAATTTTATCTTTGCGTTTTTGTGATTCATAACGAGGTTTTAGATTTTGTTGCCTCCGCCATTGTAGCTCAGTTGTAACTAGCAACCTGTGGTTGCTTGGCAGCTGAGACTCTGCTGACTGCAATGATTTATAGACGCCGATGGGTGGCACCACATGCCAAAACATGATTTCAAAACATCAATATGATTTGCGGTCCGGAAAAGATTTTTTTTTATGCGAATATTTTGGCTGTACTGTTGTTGTTGGTGAGTTCAGTATGTTATATGAACATTATTCCTGAGTCTCTGTGACATACTAGGATGATTTTACGGCCAGTTGCGTTAGATTTCTTACATGTTGTACCTTTAAGATGATATGCTGAAACTTTCATGCTTTAGTCATTAAATGCACAATTGGTCTGCCCCACTATCCCAGCTAAACAGAATGTTTTTTGTTGCACTACAGAAACCCAAACAAACAGTTTTACCAGCAAAAGTTGTCTGGGTATGCCCTCTCTCAGGCTAACTTCAGTCCTGCTGCTGTCACACAACAAGCTGGGAAATATGTCCAACAGCAAATCTCCCCATGACCTGAGGTGAGGACAGAGAGAATACAGGTCAGAGTGTCAAAGAATGTTACCTTTCATCAGCCACATCACAGAGGTACAAATACACAACAATTGCAGAGATTTGTTTCACCCATCATCTGTCTGTAGAGACTAATCTGCTTTGTAGACAGAAGTAGAAACGACATTACTAATGTTGCACCTCTCTCAAAATACCTGTGTGTAACACTGAAATCTGCAGGATGCATTTCATCAAGAAATACAATGTAGCAGCTATTTCCTTTCCTTAATTTATAAATACAGGGCCCTATAGGTCTGGACATTGTCTGAGTGAGTGAGACTGAGTTCTTGAAGCCTGACAACTCAGGAAGAGATAGGCAACTTCATTAAATGGTGTTTCATTGAGATCAATGTGGCTAAAAAAGGAAATGGTCATAGATTCTAGACACAGTACAGACGTGTCACCCACCAAGATCAACAATCAGGCCATTGAAAGATTCAATACTTATACTACAGATAATTAGGGACTGAGATTGATGACTGCGTTCAATGAACGTGTGTGAATGTGAACTGCAAAGGTTAAAAAACTGAAACAACAAATGTTCTTCTTAATGAAATTGTACAGTTTTAATGTTGATCATTTTGTCCTGCAACCATTTTACGAGGGCAAATCTGTGACAATAAAGTTCACCTTAACCTTGAAAGTTTACCTTACACGAATGGTTTGTGTGTGTATTGTTCTACAGTGCAGGACAGGGAAGACTCATCTGTTCTTCTGATCACAGTTGTCTGAAACTAATTCAACTGCACTGGGGCAAAACCTACAGGTTATCTAACCTAATGACACAAAAAGGCAAGTCTGACAGAACAGATGATCTTATATTATGATAAGGGCTGTCAAATTATTTAAAAAATTAATCTCATTAATTCCAATCTGTAATTATTAATTGCGATTAATTGCAATTAATAATGTCAATATGTCAATATTTGCTGTAAAATTTAAAATATTTCAATGCAAATGTATTTTATTAGATGAGTGAATAAATGAATAAACCTTTAAAAAACATTTCTAACCTTTAAAAAGGGGTGATATTTTAAGCCTGTAGTTGGTTAAGATTCTTTGCTGCATAAATAGGCCTGCACGATATGAGGATAAACTGCAATGTGCGATAACACTGTTCAATATTGCGATGACGATATAACTTGCGATAAATAAACAAATATTGGAGTTTGCATATTATTAACTATACACTTAACGATAGCTAAGTTAGCTAGTTTTGAATTGTTCGTGTAGGTCTTTATAGCTGTATTGCAGGTGGTACCTGGTACGTCGTCTCTCCTGAATCCAAAATAAGTCCATATAGCTGATGTGCTGTTTCTTTTCACCACAAGGTCTTCGTCGACCACATATTCATCAATTTTCTCTCCTCCCTCAGCCAACATAACCTGGCAATCACCACCAAACTGATGCCGATTCATTTTGTCAGGGTAGCTAATGGCTAGCTGGGGCTTCATCTGATTGGCCCTTGTATCCAGGGCTCCATCTGATAAATGTTGGCATGCTCAAGGTGCATGCATGGCGCATGTAAACAAAATGATTTGTCTTATTCATGGCCTGTCAGGCAGTCTTTTGTGATGTGTTTATCGCACATGTTCATATCGCGATGATGATTAAAATTTGATTTATTGGGCTGCCCTATGCATAAGTTGCACAAACCGTTGTTCCTGTCAACAGTTCCATCTGGGTGTGTTTTGAAGCCCCGCTCCATGTATTTTGGTATTTTTATAATCTTCCCTAACAATGTTTTACCATTTTTGACAGATAACTTAATTTTTTCTGGGACTTTAATGTCATCAGACAAGCTTTGCTTCTGGTGTTATAGTTGATTTATGGTTGCACGTAGGCTCTATGAAGAGCCGATGCCATAACCTACACAAGTGGCCTTAGTAAGCATTTATACATATGTGCTGGTATGTCTATGTTGGTGGCGATGTGAGTGGACTGCCAGCTTTACCTTCAAACACACAGACTCACAGCTGTGCCTCTGGGCTACAGAGAGCGGACAGGCAGAATGTCTGCAGGTAGTGCAGCGGCTCCATGCAAACCCAGCTTGAATGACTTGGATAGTGGAAATAGGGTTGCCAACTGTCCCGTATTAGCCGGGACATCCCATATATTGGGCCCAATTTATTTGTCCCTTACGTGACCTCTCTTGTCCCATTTATTGACTGCTACGCTGATCTAACCGCTGACTGATAGAACAACAACAGCAGCAGCGCTGATCACGACACTTGAGAATCATCGACGACACCTGTCATCATCCAATCACAGCCCCACCTCGCGCATCAGTATACGTTAAGTAAATGCGCCAATTCCTCCAAAAAAAGAAAAGAAAATTACTGCAATGTGTGATGCTGCTGAGTCGACTTGGAATATGTAAATAGGCTACGGATTAAACTACAATGGATAAACAAAAAAGAAAAGACTGTGCAGCTACAACAAACTATGGGAAGTTAAAAAGACGTGGGTTAAGCCCGTCAGCAGTGACTCAACGAAAGCCTTCTGTACTTTATGTCGCCGGGAATTTTCAGTTGGCCATGGAGGTGAGAATGACTTGACCCAACATGCTTCCACAGAAGTGCACAAGAAGGCCACACTAGCTAGGAAGGCGCAAGGAATATTGGTGCATTCTTCGGGGCAGCTACTGTGGAAACTGACAAAACATCGGCAAGTGAAGTCTTGTACGTGTATCACACTGTCAAACATGGACTTAGCTACAACAGCGCCGACTGTCTTGTTAAGCTCAGCGGAGTGTTGTTTCATGACTCAAATGTTGTGAAGAAGATGCACTTGGGAAGAACGAAAGCTGAGATGATCACAATGAATGTTTTAGGACCAAAGACTGTGCAGGATATCCTGAATGATCTATCCCCGACTGAAGGTGAGCCTGTGTTTTACTTGGTTGCATCAGATGCCTCAAATAAGAGAAATAGAAAAATGTTTCCTGTGTGTGTGAGATGTTTTTCTGTGTCTGATGGAGTGCGGTGCAAGTTACTTGACTTTTATGAAGATAGTGATGAAACTGCAAATGGTATTCATCAAGCTCTGATGAACTACCTGAAAAAGTATGAACTGGATATAAAACACATCACTGCCTATGCCGCAGATGATGCCAATGTAAACTTTGGAAAACACCACTCTGTTTACCAGTTATTGAGCAGTGCCAACAGTCGCACTTTGAAAGCTAATTTGCCTGGCTCACATAGCTCATAACACCTGCAAGCACGCCTGTGATCAGCTGTCAGTGGATATTGAGTCACTGGTGTTAAAGATCTACAGCCACTTCTCAGTATCTGCTTCCAGAAGAGCGGCACTGCTTGCATTTTTTGCTTTTGTTGACATCGAGTGGCGTGAAATTCTGCGTCATGGCTGTCTCTCTCTCTCTGCGTACACAGAGGGTGCACGTTCTGAGTCTTTGCCATCTTATTCCTCTGCAAAACTGCTATCATTATGACAAATGCCTTAAAACAATACACAGTATATTTACACAAAACCATACTCGCATTGCTGCTGCAGGCCACCTTTTGTCCCTTATTTCACAGTGACAAAGTTGGCAACCCTCAGTGGAAAACCTACACTTATAACTGTGCCTGAAAGCATCTCATGTAGACACAGCCAGAGGTTAAAGCAGCTGCCGCTCTGATTACATAATACTTTTACTACGCCGCCTATGTAGACACAATGTTATATTGAAGGCCATGGAGAAGACGAGCTCTCATACATTTTCTGGTAGGTGCTGAGAGTCAGATGGGTAGAGTGGTCCACTCCTGCTGGAGTTTTGGCTTGATGGATGGTTCCTCTGGGAAAGTACAGAAGATCCCCTGCCTGTGGAGAGATGGGATTCACTTTTTCAAGTCTGTCTTAAAACGAAAACTCAAAATACACACAGATGCTAAAATTAAAAATTCCATAGTATGTTCATCATAAAAGACAGATTCATAAATACCTAATAACAACAACAATGCTTCCGCACAGGCATCATAGAGGGGAGGAGAAGGCGTTACGAAGCACCACTGTAAATGACGTCTAGTCTCATAATGATACAAAATATTTTTGTCTGTCTTGCTAACTGTGCTGGTCATTCCTGGTATTCTTCAGTCTAAGTTTTATTTGGCTACCATCCACTTCCAGCACCTTTCTGAGACTTTGTGCCTGTCTAAAACTGAAATATAACCAGTGTTGGGGAAGCTACTTTGCAAGCGTAGCTTGTAAAACTACTACACCCTTTTTGTGTGTTTTTTTAATGAATAAATAAATTCCTGTTGTGCAAAGGGATGTCAAAAAAACGGCGGTATAAAAATGCCACGGTTATCTACCGTATGGATTTCCTTGTAATACGGTGTTGTGTGTGTGTGTTGAGCCTAAAGCCGCTTCGTCTGCTGCAGCTCCGCTCTGTCTCTCACAGAGTGGGGGGGAGAGAGAGAGAGAGAGAGAGAGTGTAAAAGAGAGACAGAGAGAGAGAATCCGCTGCCTCATCGAGAACTCCACTCCACCACACACATAGATGAGACGTGACAGTGGAGCGACTTGAACCTTTGTGAGTTATAAACCCATTAAAATAACTTTCTTGTGGGGGCTAACAATTCACCTTCCACTTATTCGACGTGCTTAAATATGAGTCATATTTCAGAAGAGCGCCCATTTGTTGCTTGTTAATGAGAGTTAAGAATAATCTAATCTGACAGCTGTCTGTGTCGCTGTTTATCTTGTCACAAATCTTCAGCTTCTTCCAGATTTTGAGTTTACTGTGACTTTGCTGTTGTAAACATTGCTGTTCCTACTAACAGTCACAGTAGTCATTTCTTGGTTTTGTCACATTTTTAGATGTGTAGCCTATATTTCTAGTTTGCACTTGCCCTCCAATAAACAGCCTAATAATAAACCAGTGTTTTATTGCTTTTTAAGAACTGCAGCTGAATTGCATGTCTTCCAAACCTCAGTATTATGATAATGTGAATAAACTCATGTTGACAATAACTTGTTGACACAAAAGAAATGGCAATTGCATATCACTCACAGCTACACAGGATACAAAGCTAAGAAGCTAGCTTTCTATAAGTACTTTGTTTATTAATTTTACATTAATTAATCTACATATTGTGTTATTAAG
>OMLP01021167.1:3137-15957 GCA_900302685.1 Spondyliosoma cantharus
GGGGGGGGGGGGATCTCAGAGAATTCTCCACTTTAAAAAGCTTAATGAGTGTTCAAATCTCTGGGTCAACGCTTTTTTAATGTTTTACAGGTGACGTGGGACTTTTTCTCGCTGACTTTGGAGGAGCCTTAGAAGAGAAAAAAAAGTGAGCAGTCAGGAAATTAAAGTTTTGCAGGGGCAAAGAAGGAGAAACAGTCCGTTTAGATTCCTCCCCCCCCTCGCGCTCAGCGGTCGACTTCATTCACAGATTTTCCTCCGTCCGCTCGCGCTGTTGCAGAAGGCGACGGATCACCTGCCTCGCCGCAAAGCTTTCAGCGACTACTTCAAAGAATCCGATGCTTATCTCGACTCGGTCTCGGTTTATGGCGAGTGTCTGTTTCTCTAGCCTTGGTAGCGCTCCGTGTCAAAGGTCGCAACCTTAGCTGGAGGTCATCTCTCCGCTTGGCTGATGGTTGGCAATTTGACCTTCTGTCATGGCGGACTCCTTCCCCCTCCTCCTCCCCCACCTCCTCCTCTCTCCCCCTCTCTCTCTTGCACTTACTCCTTCCCTGATGATCCTACAAAGTGGTTAACACGTGTAACTTCCTCCATTGATTCAGATGAACCTTTGACCACGGCGATCCCTCCGCCGGGCTCAGAGTGCTGCCAGGTTTCTCCTTTTTTCGTCCGCAGCTGCTGTTTTCTTTAAACAGATCTTTGTGTTGCTTTTCAAACAGGGGTGCCGGTGCCATAAAGAAGGGAATAATTTCCAGACAAAGCACTTGTCTGCCTCTGCACAGCTCGAGCATTAAACTTGTGCAGAGTATTACTTGAGCCTATTGATCGGAGTCCTCTGCAGCAGAGAGGGCAGTGTGCAAAATCAATGCTTTATTTTCTCCGAGGCTAGCCTTGTTCATGCTTGTGTTTCTGTTTTGTTTTTTTTGTTTTTTTGTCCATGAAAATGAGAGGAAAACAAGGGAGAAACCATTTACTTCCACCGCGTTTCATCCCTCGCATTGACTTTAGTGACTCATATTGGCGTATTCAGCCTTGTTCTTTGTCATCTCTCTGGCCCACATGTCTTTCCCTCCACTCCTTATCTCCATCGCATTTACAAGCATGAATCCACCTCTTTATAGTGGTGTGTGGTGATGTCATGCTCGGGTTTTGCAGCGGCTGTGCTCTGAGGTTTTGTTTGCCACTTTGGTAAATGTACAGAAGAGTTTGTGTGAGCTCATGATGATGATGAAGATGTTTTTTATCAGTGTATCATCTGCACGAATAGGACTGCCGTCAACAATTAGTCTCGTTATCGATAAATCTGCAGGACATCTGTGAAATGAAGGAAAATGAATCCAAGAGCCTTTGTGGACGTCATTGGATTGTGTATTTTGTCCAACCAACAACCCAAAAGATGAGGTAATTTACTTTACAGACACTCACATTTAACTTTTTTGCTTAACAAAAGGCTGAAACAATTGATGTAGTTGCAATTGATTGATTAGGAATTGACCAACCTGATCGTTGCAGCTTAATATACAAGTAAGTAGAGCTGAAAGAGAACGAATAATCAATGAATCGATTAGTTGTCAACTTTTAAAGGTGCAATGTGTAAGAGTTTTTAGTTTAAATCATTCAAAAATTCAAAAATTATCAACAGTTTGGATGTTATTACTTCTATGTGTCGTGTTGCAGAGACATCTACTGAAGTAAACACTCCCCTGGTTCTCCAAGCTCCCAGCCTTGACCACTAGCTGCACAGCTAACCAAGCTAACCAAGCTAACCAAGCTAACTGGCTAACGGCAGCTCCAGTCAGCAGTTACGCTGGTGATAAGTGAATATTGCACTTTTAAATTAGCTGCCAACTATTCTGACAATCAATGACACAGTTGTTCACTCATAGCGGAGTAAAAAATTACTCCGCTATATCTTTGTGTTGAGACAAAACAAGGGATTTGAGGACATTATCTTGGGCTTTGGGAGACACTGATTTGTATTTTTTCATCGTTTTCTGACATATTATAGACCAAACAACTAACTGATTAATCTTGAAAATAATCAAAAGATTAATAAGCAATGAAAAAAAAGTTGCATCACCTCCAGAGTGCATCACCTCCGTTTTAAAATGATACGAGTCAAACACCAGTTCAGATAATCAGAGTTTCAGACCTTCATGTCTGCAGTAAAAATCCATAAATTACTAATTTAATTGAATTGAAATTAAACATCAGCCTCGGACGTCCTCTGGCCTTTTTCTCTTCAACCTTTTACACCAGAATATTCCACAATTTTCTCCCTTTCATAAATAATCGACAGTCTTCCTTCATCAGTTTGTACAATACAGATGAGAATGGGCCTCGCAATCCACTTTCTTTCAGGTCTATTTTCCTCCTGAATATGTTTGAATCCGCACAACCTCAATAGCTGGAGGAAGAATAGCAGTTCCGTTAAAGCGCAACTAAAGATATTTAGCTTCTGGATATGAAATATGGAAATGTGGATAAAAGCTTCTCTTCTAAAACACCACAGTTTATATCTGTAGACACACTGTACAGCGTATTAACCCTCCCTCCATTGTGCAGATCCAAGGCTCGGCTCTGGGTCGGACGCAAAGTCCGAGGGAGGACGGAGAGACACAGCAAAAAGTGGGGGTCAGTGGACAGGAACATGGCCGGTGACAGGCCGCCTGCGTGTGGGGTGGTTTTCGCTAACGAGAAGCCATTGTGTCCTCGGTGAAGGTTAACTCTCTGATTCAGGGAGGCAGGAAGTGTTAGCCTGCCTCCCCTGCACTTTTCCCATCTGCGGCCTCTGCCAAGCCTCAGCAGAACAATCCAGGCCCTGTGACTAAGAGGGGAGGGAGGGGAAAAGAGAGAGGAGGGAGGGAGGGTGTTTTAAAAAAAAAAAAAAAAAAGTAGAAAGAGTAGAGAGGTCCAATTCTGCAGGGAACATCAGGCTCCTACGTTATGCAAGTGTTCCCTTTTTTCTTTTTTTTTTTGTGTTCGCCTCACCCGGGGTTTTGATACAGATTGCACGAAGCACGGCGGTAATGTAGAACATTCGCTCTGTCCCCCCTCTTCACCGAAACAGCCCTCCATTTAAGGTAACTCAGGCATATTTTTTCCCCTCCATGATCGGAGCTGCAAAGTGGCCAGCTGCAGCCAGGTCCCGGGCAGGTTTAAGCCCCGACACACACAGACACCAGCGAATGAATATCACAAAAGATATAGACACTTCAAAAAATATACACACGGACAAACACACGGAGAAAATAGATATCTCAAAACAAACACACGCGCACACACGCGCAAGTCACAACACTCATACCGAATCAACAATTGCATCTTTGTTAAATTATCCAGGAAATTGTTTGCGGTGCTTTGATAACACAGGTGTTTATATGGTAATACCTTCTGGAGGCTGGATAAGAATGAAACAATAAAGTCATTAGGGTGTTACAAGAAGAAATGAAACCGGGCTCCTGCACACACACCGTGACTCATCACGCACAGTAACACACACACACACACACCGTCTCAGCCCAAAGAGGCTGAACTCTTCATACATGAATTCATTAAAAAAAAAGAAAAAAGGCTTTTGTCAGCTGCCTTAATGACCCTTGATGTGTGTGAACCTGTGCCAAGTTGTCCATGGAAGGGCGATTTATCTCCACTAGCGTCGTGGTTATGTGGAAGATAAAAGAAAAATAGAGTACAATAGAGTGTACACGAGATAGATCATTCATAGGAACGTGGCCTGTTTGTCTCACGTAAGCCCATTAAAATAGCTCCTCTTCAGCGCTTTTTATCTGAAGTGTCGTGTCAGAGCATTTTACGTAAGTCGCCGCCGATACGAGGAGATGCCCCCCCGTGCAGCTTTCTTATTGACATCGGGCTTATTTCCCATCTGTCAACATTTCACATCCACAGTTGTCTGTTGTAATTCTCTCCATTCTCGCAGGCAGACAGGCAGCGACCTTTTGCCGAGCTCGCTCTGCTCTGAAGCCAGCAACACACATCCGTAGGCGTTCCTGAGCTCAGTTACATGCTCATGCAAAACTATCCAACCCGCAGGTCACAACTCAACCTGCTCTCCGTCTTTGACTCGGGAGATGTGTTTCTTCTGGCTTTCAAAGCGGCGCTAATTTGCGTTTACACATTATCGATTTAAGGACATTTCAACTAGTAATGTGAGACGGGTCGCTCTCAGTGACAAACCCACAGAGATCTGTAACTCAGCTGTGCAGGGAGTTTAGCCTCTTTCTGCGCTTTGTTTTGGTTTTATGGTTGGCAAATCTCATCGCTCTCATGAAACTTATTCCGCTGCGACCTCTAAAGAACCCACTGCCTGCTACCTGTGTGAGCACCAAACAGCAGACGGACGATGTTGCCGACTAGCTAGTGAACATACGGGAGAAATTAGCCGCTGTAGAGCCAGATGTTTCCCTGAGGAGGCGGTAGAGACCAAAAACAGAGCCGAAAACAGTGACTACGTTTGGCTCACGTTCTTTGGGCCGACAGAAACACGACTTTGAATGTCTGCTCGATGTGTAAACAGGCAGGTTGCTAACCTGTTAGCTATAGCTACTTAATAAGGTGATAATATATAAATGTTGTGGCCAAAAAAGTGATTAATGTAGCTTTGAGTCCTCTCTGTTCTGTTTCAAATAATTACCTTACCACACCTACAAAGAATCATCAGCAGACAGTTCCCGTCGGCTGTTTGGAGAGTTTATTGTCTTTCAGCTCTTTGTTTTGGTTTTTACGAACCGCGACTTAAGTGTTTTGGTTCTGAGGTACACCTCACGAGGCCCAGAGAGAAGGAACAGCATTTTTGTTAGCTTGACAATGTATACGTTGTTTCATCTTGCCCTGTTTGATGACATGCTTGCCCCAGAAGCCATTGTCTGGCCTTTGCATGTCATGCAGATTGTGAACGACGGGAAGCTAATATCGATTTGGCTTCGACAAAGTCTGACACGTCTCTTGGTCAAGTTACAGCCGGTCAAATCTCCTAATCTGGAGTGGTGACCATCTGGAAAGACATAAAAGTCGTGTGGTCTGATCCCAGCTTAATGTGAAGAGCAATCACTGAATTCAACTTTGTAATCATAGCGCTGCCCCTCGCTGACGTAAAAGTAATCACATTACCGCAGAGTGTTACTGTCCACTGGTCTGGACGAGTGGACAGAAACCAACAAAGGTGCTTTTTGTGTGTGTTTGGTGCGGAGCAGCAAAGGGCGACAGACAGGCAGGGTGTGAACAAAGATGTCTATCCACAAAGGTGCCCTCTCTCATCTGATCCCGACACATCTCTCCTCCAAAGGATGGGCTGTGCACAGCGTGCAGACACTGCTAGCCTGCCTCTGTTGGTAAATAATGAATAGGTCACACCTGGTGGTCTCTTACAGGCTCGCTGCTGCCTCCGTCCCTCTCTGGCGGAGGTCTGGGAGTAGGTGTGTGTGTGTGTGTCTGTGTGGCGAAGGGGTCCAACATTAATCAAAATTCTCCTGCAGTCTTCATTTTTGTTGTGTTTTCTTTAACCTTTAGCTACAGTGTCCTCCCGTGTCACATTCTAAAGTGCTTTAACGGTGTTTGTGCTTTCAGCGCCTGTGCGCGGCGGTGACATTGAGACCCAATAAGAAGCATTCGCCGCGCCGCCGCGTTGGATGTGACCATGTAAAGATGCAGTCGGCGACTCAAATCTCCGCAGGGGAGCGGAAATAGAGACTTCAATGTGTCCGACAATCCAGCCTTAATGCCTCAGCAGCACAAACGGCTAAAATTCAATATCATTATTTGCGATCACTTCAGAAGATAGAGGGCCCCGTGTGGAAGATTTCTCAAATACCCAGTCGAGATGTAAAGCATCATCAGTCATGCCAGCAATCTCCCGTCCTATCAAGAAGGCTTGTCTCATTAAAAATACATGCGCTGCATCGAGCTGAAGTGTACCAATCATACAGGCTTTCCATAAAAGCTCCTCGCGCTGCTTTACAATCAGCAGGTAATGAGCAGCTACAAGCCAAAGTGGATTTTTTTCGAACATTTTGCAGCACTCCAGGAGAGGACTCGGGTTGCCTCTAGGAATTATTTTCATTATCACTCGGTCGCTTTGGATTAATCGATTACTGTGTAGTCTATAAAATGTAAGATCATAAGATTTTAAGAGCCCAGGGTGATGTCCTTGGATGCATTTTTTTAAAGTTTAGAATACAAAGGCGTAGAAAAGCAGCAAATCCTCACATTTGAAAGCTATTATTGATAATTTTTCTGTCAGTGACTAGCTAATAAATTGATTTACATTCAAAACTCCATGCAGATTTTTGCCGTTTCTTACTCCTGTCACATTTTTACTAATATGTGAGTCCAGCACTTCTATTGAGTATCACAATCATAACCAGAAGTCAGAGAGAACCATTTTCTACAGTATAACACAGCTGTGACGCCATAAATCAGTTCAAGGACGGTCAGCAATATGAATATCTGACCAAAATTTCTGTTTTTACAGTTTGTTTTTTAAAGCAAATACGCCTTTCAAACCTGAACTTGTGTTTTGGGGTTCTGAGATAAATCGAACTGTAACACATAATTATCTAACAATAAAACTATCAGCATTGTAACATGGATTTTTACCAGACTCTCTCTGTTGCTGTCACTCATGCCACTCACGCATCTGAAATCCACAAAGCGCCTCAGCCTCACCTGTAAACTTGGATTTCTTTTTTTTTCAGAAGTAGTTTGTTTATTCAAGAAGAAACTCTCCCAGAAGTGGGAGATATGACTGGTTCAGTCCTGCTTATCAGCAGCGCGGGCCGTGTGTGGCAGAGATAGTGTGCGGCGAGTGCGTCACAGAGAGCCGTGTGATTGGAGCCGGATTCAGCAGTCAAACACTGTCTTATCTCTTGTATATCAATCACGGCGCTCTGTGGCCCCTGTGCACACGAGCGCCGGAGCTCACCGCATTGTTTGTTGTAGCAACAAACCTACTCTGAAGTGGTGTTGTGGTGCCCTTGTTTTTTTTGTTTATTTTTTTATATATATTTTTTTCATAAAGGTTACTGTTCTGTTGTCAGAGGAGCGGAGAGAACAGAGCCCTCAGACTGTCGAAGCTCGGCGTCGGCAAGAATAGAAATCATACGATTGCTATTGACAGCAGCTCCTCCAGTCGATAGTGTTTTTCGGGGGTTTTGTGTTAACACAGACACCACGCGAGGCAACAAGATGCACTCCGCTCTGCAAGATAAACTCTTGTCATCAAGGAATTAGGGTAACTATCTGCTTTGTGTGTTGCTTTTTCCCTCCTCGCGAGCGAAACAGCACGACGAATCAAAAAGAATGTTTACTGGGCTGCGTACGAGGAGAGGTGGAAGTGGAGAACAACGCCGCGTTTCCTGTCTGAGTGATTTGCAAAAAACTCTTGAATTAATTCTGGCCTGGAAAGCTGGCTCTGCTTACCGGGAGCTTTCCCTATAAACAGCGGAAAAAGGGAGACTCCTGCCTCTCGAGTTCTCTCCATACTTTCCGCTCTGTGTAGGTATGTGTGTTTGCAAACGCTCGCAAATGTGCACTTTATTATTCCCTCCGACGGGTTTGCTGGACCTGTCGGAGCTTGTTTTTTCCACCGGAGACGTTAATGAAACGTTAATGAAATGTTTGTTTTTGGTTATGATAACATCTGGGGTTGATCTGAAGACTTGTTCCCATGGTAATCAACATCCAAACCAGGATCCACCGCAGATGTTGACGATTACTGACGGATCGATTGATGATTTGTCGCCATTAAGAGTTTAACTGATTAAAACTGACAAACAGAGATGGGCACACATGCATCAATAACTATCTTGTTACAAATTACAACTACTTGCTAATCAACTACATCAACATGAAATACAAGATGAGTTGTAACTTTGTTTTATCTGTTCTTTTAAAGACAAATGTGTCCTACTGATTCTGCACCGAACACAGATTGAGTCACCAGTTAAAGCAGTTCTCTAAAGGAAAAAACGTCCTAACATGTTTGATTTATTATTGATCATTATCCACTGTAATTCTAGCCCCCTTGATACCTTATGCAATTTTGGGTGCAACTTTCGGCACGTCCTGTCACCTGACCGGCGTTTTCCTTAGTGTCAAGAAGCTGATCCTCTTTCTTAGAGCAATCGGCACATTTTATCATTCATTCTTAAAGATCTAGGTCAGCAACTTTATCGAGTGAATATTACTAAAACTATTAACACTACTATATTTGCAGTATACAATCCTGCAGGCACAGGGCTGTAACGAGCGTTACCTCAAACCTCCGCGCTTGTAACTTGCTTGCTCACATAGTTGACTTTTGTAACTCTGCAGGCTGACGCCTCCGCCTCCCCGTCTTCATCTCTCATTAGACTCATACTTACAATAATAGTATGTAAGTAAATCCAAAGTCCCTTTTGGCAAGTCTTGCCACTCGGCAGCCAACCTGGCAGCGCCCTCAGGCAGTTATTTTGGGCTAACAAGACCAAGCCCCCTATCGAAATGAAAAGGGAGAGAGCCATCGAGACGTAAGAACTGCAGAAACACCAGTGAAATTTGATAGAAAGCTGCTTTAAAAGTTACTTTGCCCCAAAATAAGGTTTAAAACGGCAACTTCTTCTACTGCTTTGACGTGACGTCTTCGGCTCAGACCACCAGAGCGCTTGAACAAATCCCTGTTATCGTCTAATGTTGGGACGACCTCACCTTTTTTGATAATCCTAAGCATTAGCGTGGTATTGTCCAACAAAATGAGTGGCTGTTAAGTAAATAATGAGTTTGATGGCTTATGTTACCCCCCAACATCCGTGGGATATTCTCGCTGACGATTCAAATCCCCCCCAAAAATGGTATTAGGGACCGTCCTGATAACATTATACTCACATGTAATTGCTGAGATCGTGGAAGAATGGCTGACTGGCAAACAAAATCAAAACTGAAACTACACTACGTAGGTGCTGCGTATGTTAGACATCAACTTGGTTGGTATGACATTATTGTTACTAAAAGTGGTGATAACAGTAATTTAAAAGAGCCGTAACAGATAAAACTGCAATAAGTCAAACAGAATTGACAGGCTGTTAAAAGCTGTTAAAGAGCCCACACGTCTACTTTTCATTTGCCTGCCTTGCTTCTGCCTTTTTGTTTGGCTTCGTGTGATCAAGATACTAAATTCTTTTGCCCGAGGCGCTCCTCCATTTTTCGTGATGCGTCTCCCCCACAACACTCGACTCCGCCGAGGCGAGGGGAGGGGGGGGAAGAAAAACAACTTTTCTTTTTTTACCAAGTTTAGTTGTTGAACACAGCAGTGAGTCTCGAACGGCCGCTATTGACTCGCGTCCCCACCAGACCAATTTAATCTGCGATCCGGGCTCGTACAGTGCATCCAGCAAAAGGAATCATGTTATTAAGCCCCCTTAATGAAACAGTCAGGATGGACTCTCCATATCTTCTCGCACTAAAAAAAGCTCATCTAAATGGAAAACACATTGTCTTCATTATTTGCAAGTGTTGAATGAAGGCAGTTGCCATGGTTACAGCCATCGGAGGCTGAAGCCTGGTTTGAGGCCAGAGGGGCTACAGGAACAAAGTGGCTCCTAATGGTGAGATTGTACAAATGGCTCTCGGAGAGGGTTATATATCGCTGGCATTTCCATGTTGGGCCAACACTGTCGCGGCAAAGCAAATGATCAGTTTCACATCATATCCTCGTGTCAGCGCTGGCCCCCCGGTTAATGAAACAGGATAAATCTCACCGAGTTATTTGCTATTTCCACGGTGCAGTCGGCTGCATTTTTCTTATGAATACATTTCTAAATGGTTACTCTGCGTTGTTTTTTCCGATGCATCTGCCTTTTAAAGGAAACTTCCAGCGTACACCAATCAAAATGCAGATTGTCTACACAGCATGGTGTCCACCCTGGAGAATTACAGCTGAATACTAAGCAGGAGAGAGCTCGCCGTTTTTTTTTGACTGCTGTTTATGCTTTTGAGACGGAAAGACGGGAGGCAGAAAACGAGAGGGGAGAGAAACGGCAGCGCTTAATTCATTTTCCTGTCTGAATGTAGGTTAAATTACCTTTAAATCCCACACAGAACGGCACATCGCAGGTAAATGAGTCACTCGGCGGCTGATAAGCGGCGGCGAAAGACGCGCTGGGAATCAGGGACAAGGTGCCTTTTTCGCCGAGAGAGACACATTACTAATAATAGAGGAAGTGGTCGTGTGGGACCCCTCCGCTCCACGATTCATGTCAGATAATAATTGGTTTACCTGATATGACGCGCCGTGTTTGGACGACGATGGGGGCAGCGGTAAAACAAATTACCAGGGGGTTGACCTTTGGTAAAGCGGTGCTGACCCCACTCAGGGAGGGCTGCCTGACGGGAGCACCAACACCCCTCAGTGCCATAATGTGACTAAATGAACCAGGATCCGACGTGGACACTTATATTGTACAACATTTAATACTAATTCCTGCATCTGGATACATGTATATCAACCTGGCAACCTGCGCATTTTGATTAATATAGTTAATAAAAACAGAGATTTTTAGCGTATCATCTGCAGCCTGACAGTCGAAGATAAGGGCGTTAAAAGTTAAGACAAGGCACTTTCTGCTGCTCATAAAGCTCATAGTGTGAGTGAATGTTAACAACAACTGATTTAGACTATTCTGTAACAATTAATACTATTTTCTGCTTTTAGATACACTTACATCGACCTAGCAAAGTGACACTGTTTGATTAATTTGGTTATCATGCTTTGCATAACAATGGTAGTCTATGAAATGAGTTTGAAATGATATGCAAATTGCTCTTATGCAGTAGTCTTAATACTATTATTTAGTTTGATTAATAGACGCTCAACAATAGATAATGTTGACTAAAACTGCTAATGTGTTTTAATGTCTTATCTCATATTGCGTTTTTTTGGAGAATATTTTAATAACAAAACTAGATTAATTATTTTCTTTTCTTATAAATCAAGCAGGAAAAAAAGTGTTTTATTATTACTGGTATTGTCTGCAGGTCTCTCAGCCTGTGTACAGACAGTCAGAACCCAGGGCGTTAAAGGGTAATCAAAATTGCACCTTCTGCTGCATCAGAACATAAAGGATCTGATTCGGACAATTTCTTTCTGCATTTAGAAATCAACATAGCAAATCCCACATTTTGATTCATTTCGTTATCATGCTTTGCATAACAATGGTAGTCCATGAAAAGATTTTCAGATGATATGCAAACTGCTCTGATGCAGTAGTCTTAATGCTTACTGTATCCAGTTTTATTAACGATGGATAATGTTGACAAGTAATCTTATCTGACATCATATCTTTTGGAGAATATTTTAATAAAACATCTAGATAGAATATTTTGTAGCCCTGAGTTTTGTCTTCAGGTCCTCTTCTCAGCCTGTGTGCCTGACAGTCGAAACCCAGGGCACCTGCTGGTAATATAAAATGCACTTTCTGCTGCTTATAAAACTCATTCTGTGAGCAAATGCTATGAAATGATGAGTGAATCAGCATTTCTTTCAACTATGACATCTGGATTTTGACATTAGTGCAGCAGGATCATAAACAGGAGAGTGAAAATCATGCCTGTGCTTAAATGCTTCTTGGAGACACTGAAGTTTGAACGAATGCGGCACTTTTTCTGATCGCCTACAGAAATCCAAGCTCTCAATTGAGTTTTGCCGTTTGCTGGTGCTTAAAAGATCCTTTTTTTGTGTCCGACTCGCTTTTGTAAACGCATCAAGGCCCACCGAACACCAGCGGCAGCTTGCTGCGTCTTGTTTGTGCAAGGTTTATTTTCACCCTCGCAAACAGGTTGTTCACAGGTTTGAAAAGAGCTCTGTTTGTGCTCGAGCTGGCCTTAAAGCCTGTTTCATGTCTTTGTTTATCTGAGAAGGAGTTCTCGACTCTCAAGACTTGTTTGTCCTTCCCCGGGCTCAGAAACTCAGTGGCGGCGGCAGCGGCGGATTGAGAGAGGGGGACTCTTTTCTCTCAGTGTTCGTCATGAAGCATTCATTCATGTGATGAAAGAGATCTCTGGCTTTTTCGAGGGCCCCGGCATGATGTCTACAATATCCATTTTTTCTGTAGATCAAGACTAGATATGCTTTCCTAATTTGAATTTAAATCCCTGGGAATTGTCTGCAGCCCTGCGAGGCACGTAGAGCGCTGCCTCGAAGCAGCCTGCCGCTCGATATTATAACACAATTTGTATGTTAAAAAGGTGGCCCCCTGTTGTTTGGATGTGTTTTCTAAGTGTGAGCGTGTTTGTGTGTATCGACCAGTGCGGGATGTGTCGCTGACGGGGCAGCCTCTCTGGCCATTGTGTCGGAGGAGGGGAGGCTACTTGCTTTCAATCCATTATTGACTAATCTCATTAGCCGAGGATCCTAACGCTGAATGAGCCGCGGAAGCTGACTTCTCTCTCTCCCTCCCTCCCTCCCTCCCGTCGGTACACACTGATCACGCGCGCGCACACAAACACATTCGCTGCGCGCACATATTGAAGGCGCGGAGTGGAGGGAGCCGCTTGTAATTACAGACAGCACTTTTAGAAAGAAGAAGTTTTTTATTGGCCCTTGATTAATCATTTTAATTAAGTGACTGCCTATCTGCGCTTTCCACTGGATTAGCTAATTATATGTTCAGCACTTTTCTACTTGTGTCCTGACATATGTGGGTGAGCACATGGCCCCCGCCATCCCCTTCCGCCTTTGTCCCAGGGCCGCCCTGACAGCCTGTTTGGACTGCAGCTCGTGGATCACGCTCACCTGCGCTCCTCTCCCCCCCCCCCCCCAAAAAAAAAAAAA
>OMLP01021170.1:6027-18122 GCA_900302685.1 Spondyliosoma cantharus
TGAAAATGTCACGTTTGATACGTCAGGACATGATTACTGCGAGTTAACCTGCAGTTCTGTGATTTATCCTTCCTCCTCCTCCTCCTCCTCGCTGCATCGCAGCATTTAATCCTGCCTGTGTTTTTTTTTTTTTTTTTGCTCTGTTCATTTTGTTCCGCCGGTTGTTCCACGCGTGAGTAACTGCAGGCGATCGCATGTCGACATCCTCACACCAATAAAACCTTGCTGAGCCGCCGTTTCCTGGTTTCGAGTGGCGTTCTCACTCCTAACGAGCAGCTCCCTCGTTAAAGGATGGAGACTCGGACTGAGCGAGGAAGAAAAGGGTGAAAAGTAAAGAGTTGGAGGATTTGCTTCTTATGTTCAACATTATCTTTGTGTGAACACCGACAGACATTTAACATCTCTCACCCTTTAATTAGTCTGTGTCGTCGTGTTTACGCCCAGATGTTTTCTTCTTCATGATTTGTTTTAGCGTCCGGCTCTCGTGATCAGCAGTATTTTACAGGGATCCGACGAGAGAAGAGCAGCAGTGGATATTTTATGCTTTTGATATTTCTATTTTTTCTCACCGTGTAATCGTTGGCCGTATATCAAAAATCTGAGGAGGAAGTGGGAAGAAATCGAGGAGAGCCGGAGCTAAAAAAAAAAAAAAAAATGAGAATCGATGTTTAATGGAACAAAGGAAGGAGAAGGAGGAAGTGGGTAGAATAAAAGAGAGGAAACATGAAATAAAAGAAAAGGTAGGAAGAAAGGAAGGAAGGCAGGAGGAGGAAATGAAAGGCAAATTGGAGGCAGGGATGGCAGGAGGAGAAGCCCCCAGCTGGGACTCCAACAGGCTGTTGCCGAGGAGAACAGAAATATCTCTCCGTCACACTGTGGACCCTCCACCTGCTTCTCCTCCTGCTTTATAATTAGCCCTGGCTGAAGGGAAAGTGAGAACATGCAGGTTTCCTTTTAGTCGCAGTGGAAAAACTGCAGATGACGGGTTTCCTCTGCAAAAAATGTACATTTGTCTCACTCCAAAGCGGCGCTGAGACTCTGCTTTTAGATATTTTATTAGTTCCTCCGTCCACCGGCGGGCAGAGAGGAGAGAGGAACCGAATTAAAGCACACCTGTCCTCCCAGGTGGAACAGTTTGTTTGGTATCTATACGGTTCATCGCTAAGCAGAATAAATATCGCTCAGACTGAAGTCGAGGAGTCGTTCTTCAGGACGAGATGAGAGTTTGTCCGAGGGGAAATTTTCTTTGTTCTGCAGCAGCTCGGTTTTGGAAACTCAATCGCTCAAATCAATGCAATAAGTGGAGCCACAGTGATGAGTGGTCTGCCGTCTCTTACCACGGCTGTGTACAGTCGTCCTGTCTGATTGGCTGAACGTCGAGCCGAGACCACGTCTGTCCCGCTCGGTTGGCACCAGTCGGCCCGTTGATGGCGGAGATCATCGGTGAGAGAAATCACTCTTCAAGTGTACTGTTGTTTGGTCCTGTCACGTTACTTTGGTGGTCATTTCTCTTTTATTTGTTGAGTGAAGAATCTGTTGAGCTGTCAGACCTTCACACTACTTTACCTGCTGCCGGCTTTTCTATTCACACACACATGTTGTCTCGTCTCTGTTGGTGAATTCTAGACAGAATGAAACTGTCCCCCCTCCCCGTATCTGTAATCCAATCACATTTTCTTTCTGTACCTGCACCAGAATAGTTACCTTTTTTTGTATCTTAACATCATCCCGTTAGTCCCGAGCCTGCACGTTAATGAAGTGAACATCTGTGAAAACAAACTTCATGTGCAGACGCAAAAGAAAAACCAAACAATCTTTTTCTCCGTGTAGTGAATCTTTATTGTAGCAGCAGTGAAGATTCTCGCCTCGAAGGGTCGTGTGGATGAGGCTTCTGATTGGCTGTAAACAAAACAGAAGTAATTAAAACCAGTAGTAAATTATCTTTTTTAATTTCAGCCTCAAATGATTTCAGATGGTCTGCAGCAGCTTTAACTCCTCACTGGTTGAACAAAGAGAGAATCCGACCCAACAGAAACTTTCCGTGTTTTGTTTTTTTTTGCCCTGCGGTCGTTTTTGTGATCAAATGCAGCAAAACATGAAACGGAACATTTGACGCTGGCGTGAATCTGCAGCTCTGACGTTTGTTGTTTTTTGTTCCACTGCTGGTCGTCTCTCCGTCCTTTTATCACACCACTTTATTTTCTCTTCCTGCTGTTTTCTGATCAAAAAGCGGCTCCATTTTTGTCTCCCAGAATGCAACTGGAAAAAGCCTCTCCCGGTTCCAGACCCTCGGGTCCTGGAGGGGGGGGGTCGTCACATTCTTGAACATTTGACGTCTCCACGAGGACGATGTTGTCGGGGTGAAATTTAAAGGGCGCTCTAATTACATTTCTGCCCCCCCGCTCACCTCAGCCCTTCATTTTTTAATTTCGCAGCTGTTTTATGAACTCTGAAGGGTATTCCTGCCCCGAGGCTCCGGTTCAGTTCTGACCCGGTGTCGCTCCGCTGGTGACTGTGCAGATTTTCAAAATGTGGAATCCTTAATGAGAGATGATAAAGGTTGTGGTCACGCTCCGCCGCGCTGTTAGTCACATGTGAGATGGAAATATCTCCACCTGCCCTGCAGCACCATCAGCACCGTCACCACCGTGTTTATTATTCTTTTTTACCATTTTAAAGGAAGTGGGACATATGAGATCAGATCTAGTTTAGATTTCCCCGGAGCGCTCGTGTGTCACGCAGAGGAAAATATTAAAAACACCGACCACACTCTGCCGCTCACCAACAATATTTCCTGTTTGCTCAGAGCTCCAGCTCCCTGCCGCTGCCTGTGGGAGCCGCTGCCGCCGCCGCAGGAGTGTTGGTGGAGAGCGGGCCGGTCGTCTACGATGACGTGGCTGCTGATGAGGAAGAAGAGGACGAGGACGAGCCTTGTGTCAGCGCCATGGATCTGTTCGGCAGCAACGGTACGTTTAAACACAGTTTGTGAGCTGTTCCGCCGAAAACTCGTCTCGTCGGGCCGAGCGAGTTGATGATTTGAACTTTTTGAATGTCGTCGACACCGACGGCGTCGCCTCGTCCGACTCTTGAGCGTCTGGACCGTGAAACACTTCGAGTCGCTGTTTTAATGAATGTGCCTCTGCGGGTCACGGCTCAGACTCCTGGTATGTTTTAATGAGCCCTCGCTAAGATTAAATTTCTTCACTTTACGTCTCTGGCTGTTAAACTTTAAGGTCCCCGACTCTGCCACAATAAAAAGTCCTGAGCTGCTTAATTGATTCCTGTAGGGAAGCTCTTTGTTTGTGCTCCTGCCCCCCCTCGCGGTGAGGTCAAAGGTCAGGGTCGGCTTCAGAGCAGCACCTCAGGAGCTGCTGGAGACTCGAGTCAGTCTGTGAGAAGTGACGGTTCTCACATTGTGGTGGTCCGACCTGTTGTCGCGCCACGCTGAGCTCCACTCGGTCACACGGGAGCCGTCCGTTAAAATCAGTGTTTTCTGGTGAGCTCACCTCTTTCAAAAGTCATGTTTCCACCACAGGAATTTACCTGAGGCACGAGGAACCCGACACCGCGTTTCTGCATCAGAGGCACATTTCTTTCACGCCCCAAAAGTCCCCCGCTCAGAGCTGCAACCTGAGGGATGGGGTTTGCAGCGCCGCCATTTCTTTTAATCTGCAGCCTCAGACCCGTTTGTGTCTGTTCATCGTGCTGCAACACGTGAACACGGAGCGACAGAAGAGAGCTGACGACATCTACAGCAGCAGCATTAATCCAAAAACATCCATTTAAACGTTAGAAATCACACACATGTACGAGCAGTCGAGTGTTTTAAGACGGACACATTTCTGGTGGCTGTTAAAAAAACCCACAGAAGATGATTTAACACTCCTGATTCTTTCCTCAGTGAATAAACTGTGTTTCTAATCCGTCCGTCTGTTTCTCACCCTCCAGAATACGGCTGCGACGGAGATTACGATGAAGGATTCTAGCGGCGGTCCTCTCCGGGTCATTACCTTCAATTTGTTCGGACAATACGAAACCTTCAGCGTATCAAATGTTTACTCGCGGGGACTCAAACCGACTGCTACAGGTGGGAGCTGTGATGCCAGGAGGAGCGAGCGATCCCCATCAGGAATACATGGGAAAAAATCACACTCCTGCTTCCATCTGGTGTCCCAGCTGGACTAAACTGGGAGGATGCAGACAGACATGGTGACGTGGAAATAAGGGACACAAGTATGTTAATCAGTGCGGTGCAGACGGGTGGGAAATGTTCCAGCAGGTTTGCAGGTTAGAAATCAGTTAATTATGTTGTTTCAGCAGCATTTAAATGATAAATACAGTCGAAATGTGTCATAATGATCCGCTTCACTGAAATACATTTAAATGCTGCTGAAACGACGTCTAGCAGCGGCTGCGTCGCCTTTCAGAAGATACGGAGCATCCAGTGGATTTTCAAAATAAGACGCCCTGTGCAGACGTTCGCTCAAACATCAAATCATTTTGCTACGCAGCGTCGTTACCTCAGTCCCTTAGAAGCACCTGGACCCCTGTAGTGATTTATAATAACCATAAAGACATCGATGATCTTGAGCGTAAGTCACGTTATTTCAGAAAACATCTATATGGTAGTGATGAACGGAGAGACGCTAGAATATGTTTTAAACTGTGAAAATACATCATTATAAAGACGACACAGCCGAACGTCTCCTTAGTGACGTCGTCTCGCTGAACGCTCACCAAAACTCATAACTTCAGTCATCGATATGAGCAGATTTATTGTGATTTTCCCCTTTTTTTAACACCTTTTCTGCCCAGGTACCAGCCATGTTGGAGTTACCGTCTTTACGACAAGCAGTGACTTTCTAGACCTGCAGGATTAATTCATGGCACCATTTATACAGTTTCAAAAATGTATTTGTCTCTTCCCGTCCCATGAGGTCGACCATGTTTCACCAAACACAGGTCGTATGATAACATTCAGCCGCTGCCAATGAGCCACATTTAACACAAACGTGACGTGTGAAATCGGCGCTCAAGTCAACAAATCCAGCGAATGCTCCACTTCTTAAACACCGGAACAAAAACGTGACGCAGCCGCACCAACACACCACAACTGGATGTCTTCTGTCCTGCAAACTATGAAACAACAGGTTGTGAAGGTTGTGACGTAGCAGAAAGAGAATCTAATCGTATTATCCTTGAACTTGCACTTTTGCATCTTAACACTCGAGTACTTAACGGTATAACTCTTCCTGATCACTAAACTATGCTGCGTCTCTTAACAACAAGCGTCAGGTAGCGTGAGATCAATCATCAGTTTCAGTGTTTGTGAAGTAAAGAAAGTATTCTTCTTCATTTCTGGTTGAGAGGTTCAGTGCTCTGATCAATATTTATGAATGCCTTAGGTGATCAGTGGAGCGACGCGCGCTGTCAGCTCTGCTTAAACCAAAGTATAACAAAGAGGTTGCCTTCGAACAAAGCGTGCCAATGTTTGCTGAGATGTTATTAAATCTAAAGATGTTGAGATTTTAATTCCAGATATTTCACGTGAGGAGAAACGAGAGTTTGATTGACGGTTTGATGACTTTTCTGTTATATTTTAATTTAGTTTGGAGCTTTTTCTTAATTGTTTTTTTCTGAATCTGTGTGATTAATTTATGAGACCGTATCTTTTGACTTGTGTTAAATATTCTTCAAAGCCAGGATGTAAATACGTTCTCTGCAATATTATATTTTCCAGATGACGAGCGAGCCGATCAGAGAAAAGATCTATTTTGTATTTAAGCTTTCCTGATTTTTTGTGTTGAGGTGAAACAGACTGTGACCTTCTCACTGACGTATTGAACGAGGCGTCGGCTCGACGGCTCGCTGCTGCTACAGGTCCTGATGTTACATCTGAATTCTGTCGTGTGCATTTGCTGCTACAGTAAAGATTCACTACGCGGGAACAAAGCTGGTTTGGTGTTTTCTTTTTGCCTCTGCACATTAAATCTGTTATTACAGATGTTCTCTACATTATGGTAACGTACAGGCTCGGTGGAGAAACGGTAATTAAGATACAAAAGAAGATTAAAAGGGGATTACAAACAGGATTACTTCTGTCTGTAACATGTCATCTGCACACATGACAACTTCACTCTGGTGTCAATCGCAAGTTTCATTATGATACGATATGATTCAATACAGCCGTCTGCGATTGATACGAGAAAATATCATCTGTCCATTTAACACAATCAGTTACATTCATATCAGCTCTCAAAAAGCTGCTAAAATATGATTTGACCTTTTTATGACTGAACGATTCAGTGGAAATATTATTTTATCAATGATTCCAGACAGTTAAATGAACAAACAACCTTCTGCTTTTATTCAAAAGAAAAGAAATAGACCTTCTGTTGAACATCTATGACGGCTGCTGACTGAGTAATAATGTGGGAATTTCAAAATAAAGGCGAATCTTATCGATGGCGGCGACATGAATCGATGTGGTTGGATTGTTTTGCCTTTAGTCTTACGAGTGTGGATTCTTACAGAAGAAACTCTGCAGGTCATCGTATTGATTTCTCTCATCGTTGCATGTTTGGTGTTGAGCTGATCCAAAAGTAACAGAAAGCAATCAAATTAACATTATTGAATATTGTGATACTTGGATAGTGACGACATTTTAAAAGGTAATAAGTAACTTTAAAGTCCTCTGTTAACATATTAACTCATAAAATGATCAATAAGTACAGATTGATCTGCTGGTTGGACTCTGTCCCAGGTTCTGGTTCAGGATGAACCGGGTCTGACACGGTTGTTAAAAGGAAAATGTTTACGTGTCTACGTGACGACTGGAAAGATTTCAACATCGCTTCAACAGATTTGTGACTCATCTCGACTGACTTGGGATTAAAACGTAACCCGACCAAGTTTTGTTCTGCCTGACACTGGATCCTTTATATGACGGACAACAGTCAACAGACCGAGTATGAAACAGGACGTCACCTGGACTTGAACCAGGTACGTTGTGGTTTACGGTCGCTGCTTTAACACGTCGGCTCAAACGACTCGAGACGGACGTTTGTCTCAACTTATAACTCAAGAGTTAACTTTCGAAAGACTTAAAAACGATATTTCTACATTGGTATCTTCTGCTCGTCCACCAGGTCTGTCCTGTATTTCAGCTGAACCTGCCTGATCCAGACAGACGAGAGCATCGGGTCTGCTGCGACCCGACACCCTCCTCCATCAGCAGCGATGCTTTTGACCAGATAAGACGCTTCAGCGGATCGTTTAACGTCGGTACAGTATTTCAGTTTTGTGAAGCTATTGTTTCCAGAGATATTATGTGTCTGCATGTGTGTGAAGAGATTCTACTGAAAGATGAGTCAGTGTTCAGTGTGGGAGGAAATCTGAAACTGGAGAGGCACTTACGTCAGATGATGAATGCCGAGCTCTTACACGCAACATTATTTTTTCTAGTGCTGACAGAGATCCAGTTTCAGCCTCAGTCAGGAGACCGAATCTGAGCCATCTTTGGAAACGCTCCGACTCTCAGGCCTTTTGTCAGAGCCCCATGTGTGGAGCATGTGATGCTGCGAGTTTGTGTCAACAGAAACGAGACTGTGTTGTTTTCTCTCCCCGCAGAGGAATTATTGTCGACTGGTGACTGAACATATCGACAGTTTCATTACAGTTTCATTACCAGACACCTTCAGCTCCCTGAGGATCTCCTCCAGCTGCCATCTCGTTCAGGTTGTTGTAGTCAAAGGAGACTCGAGCTTCATGAATCCCACGTTTCTTCTCCAACGTGTGAACTAGGAATGAAAACAGAAAAAGGCCGTCAGTGACAAACTTCACATCCAGCAAGTTGGTACAGATTGACCAGTGTTGCCTTTCAAATCTGAGGCAGACTGAACAATGTTGAACCTGTTCGCACAGACGGACAGAAAATTCTTACTTCACAGCATTTCACTGGAAAAGGGTAAAAAATGAATGTTGGCAAGAGTAAATCTGAGCTTTCCTTGGAAACTGTCTGACTCTCAGACCTTTCGTCAGAGCACCATTTTTGGAGTTTTCTTATGTGATGCTTTACATTTCCAGAGAAAACTGATGCTGTGTTGTTTCCTGACAACAGATAAGTGTTTAATTAATTCCTCCATTCTGGTGACTAAACACATCAACGGTTTACTGTTGATATGTTGATACTTTAATGAAGCAGTAACAATTTAATCTATGTAGCACAAACATGAGTTCATCTCCCAGACGACTTCCTGCTAAACTATTTTGTGCTTCTGTAGAAATTTCTCTGTCATTGAAGAAACATTCCCACCCACAGATTTAGCTTCATTGCCTTGCAAGGCAGCGGATTTGTGAGATCATATGAACTTGTAAATCCATCATGACGAGGTTAGCGTAGCTGCTGTAGCACCAGTTATTTACCAGCGGGCTCCCCTGGTGGCAGAGCTCTCCTGCTGTTGATCTGATTGGTTGAAGTTAGCCGGTGATAGACAGATGATTCATCCAATTACCTGTCAAGTATTTCAAGCAGCTCCTTCGCAGACGGTCCTGTGCAACAAACCATCCGGCGCTTCAGGTTTGTGGCCTTGAGATCTGAAAAATAAGCAGGATTTCAAAATAAAAGTCAGGTTCTGGGGTCCAACCTCATTCAGCGACTGTTTTTTCTGCCTTCTGGTGACATTTTAAGAAGGTAAGTAACAAAATAATAGCTACATTTATTTACACAATGCAGAATAATTCGTCCTCCAGTATAAACTTGCATAAAATAATAAGTATAAATAACTAAACCAGGACAGGGTCACGACAAATGGGAGTCGCACAGGAGGGTTTGGTGGAAACTGTCTAAAATCACATCAACAGTAAATTAAATTTGTATACTTGCCGTCATAAATCCTCAAAAACATTTGGAAAGCAACGGTCACATTTAAAGTTATTTCTGTCTTCTTTGCAAATGTCCTCAGACTCGCTGCAACGTGAGGATTTCTGTTGGAGCTGCACTTTT
Organism: Spondyliosoma cantharus; assembly: GCA_900302685.1. Taxonomy (NCBI): domain Eukaryota; kingdom Metazoa; phylum Chordata; class Actinopteri; order Spariformes; family Sparidae; genus Spondyliosoma; species Spondyliosoma cantharus. The sequence continues at coordinate 15,032 of OMLP01021170.1, forward strand.
TAAACCATCCGTCAGTTTCACAGAAAAAGGTTGACGTCTCATTTTTTTGGACTGAAGTCTTCATACGTACGCGGCTCTGTCAGCGCGGGGCCGCTGCATTAAACAGGATTACTGCAGTCACTGAGAAACTGCTAAATTTATGGAAAACGATTGATGTCCCCAGATTCTTGTGCAGGTTCACTGTGTATTTCTTCCTCTCTGTCAGGGTTTGGATGTCGCGCTCTGCTGCTGAACCCGTTTAAAGAGCGTAAATCATGTGAATGTCTCGGCCCCGGCGTGACCCGAACACCTGAGATGTTCAAATCGACTTCTGACTTTGTGGAAATTGCTGGTAGTTTGGAAAGCTGCACATTTAATTTGGATGAAGCTCATTAAAGCTGTCATACTTTTAAAAACAACACCTGGCACGATGTCGGACGCTCGCTGTCCACGTACAAACAAACCACGTACCTGATGGTGTGTTTTCAGACACCTTCAGCTCCCTGAGGATCTCCCTCCAGCTGCCATCTTGTTCAGGTTGTTGTAGTAAAAGGAGACGACTTCAACTTCTTGATTCCAGCGTTTCTCCTCCATGTCGCACAAGGAATCAATGAAATCAAGCCGATTATGTTGCTGCTGACTTATTAACGAGTTAATTTTCTAAACTTCGCTGTACACTGATCAGCTACAACATTTAAAGGACTAACAGGTGAAGTAAAGAACGTTTATCATCTTGTTATAAGACAAAATGCTGCTGAGAAACACCCCTCCAGTCCAACGGGCCCTTCTGGACCTGCTCAGGAAAGACGCAAGCAAAGTGACGACAAATTCCCCAGGTCCCAATCAGAACAAGTATCCATGGGACGTTTTCAGTACGTGGAGGCTCCACCCTAAAAGATCTGGTACCGGACAGCTCCAAATGTGTTTCCCAAACCTTGGCGGATCAGAGCCAAGTCTGATCCGCGGTGGAGCCTTCATGGATTGGACTGGGTCCAGCACACCCTGTGGACGCCTGCAGGCCGGGCCGACACCTTGAGCTCTCGTTTAGTGAACGTGGACCCTGAGCAGAACTTTGTAACAAGATGATTTACAGTTCACTTGTCGGTCTCTTTATATATCCACTTGGAAAAAGACGTTTAATAACCCAAATGTGGAAAGACCTTTCACTAAAAGAAACAATCTGCAGCACATGTTTGGATACATCGTTTAATAACCTTTTAAAATTCTCTGTTAAAAAAAACAAGAAATCCCAAGATTCAGTCGCCGTGACCAGTTCGTGTAAAGTGCGTCTATACAAGTCCTATTAACAGATTATTAGACGGCGTGAAAATGTCACGAGCGAGCGTCGAGCTGTCTCTGGGAATAATCGTCCCTTCATAGCCGCCAACATCTGAACCGAGCTTGAAACAGAAACGACGCCGCGGGTCTTTTGGAACAGAAAAACTATTAAATTACACTGTATGACCCTCTGCTGGTGTCCCTTTTCTCCTAACACGGCCCGGGAAATAATTTCATGCTTTATGATGCTGTGTAATTGTGCTGTCAGGTCAGCTTTCTGAGGCCCCTCTCAGTTTTCCGCCCACCCTCTTCTCTCCCCGAGGCCCGGCGGTACCTGACGCAGCCTCCCCTCCCCCAACGCTTAGAAGTTCGACTGAAACTTAATCTTCCACCGGCAGCAAACTTTCACTGTAACCTTTACAGTGCAGCTGAGGGACGCGGGGAGGAGGAGGACAAATAAAAGTTGGCTGTTTAGTTTCGCAGCGCTTGTGACCTCGACGCCCTTCCTCCACGAGCGAGAGCCACCGGCGAGAGGATTCCTTCCGCCCGTGAAAAAAAAGAAAACCTTTATGCTAGTTTGATTAAACAGGAGCAGCGTTTTTTGTTTTTTTTGAGCTGAGCCAGATTATTTTTTTCTTCCTTTCTTTGGCTTCAAGCGTGACTCTGAGGAAGAAGTCAGGATTGTAAAAAGAGAATCCCGCTCCTCTTCCTCCTTCCTTTAACTTCCTCCTCCTCCTCCTGTTTCCTGTTTCCGTCACAGAAAGAAGCTCCAGCAGTTTTGTTCTTCCTGAGGTGTTTTCTTCTCGTCCTCTCTCTCTCCAACTTCTCCCTTTGTTATAATTTATCTCTCGGCCACCAAACTGAATCCTCCTTCCTCTCGTTCCTGCCCGATCATCCCTGCATCACTTTCCTTCTCTGTCCTTCAACATCCTCCTTCCATTTTCTTCTTTCTTTACCACGCCCCCTCTTCTCCTAAAATCCCTCCATCATTTACACTTTCTCCATCCTAACATCCCTCCATCCTACCCGACGTCCCATCACTCACTCTCCTCCCTCCATCTCCCCCGTCTCGTATTTTATTTCCTCCCTCCTGACAGCTGCAGTTTAGCCACTTTACTAACCTCTCCCCCGAGGCTGTGTGTGTTTCTGTTTGTGTGTTTGTTTCTGTGTGTGTGTTTGTTTCTGTGTGTGTGTTTGACTCAAAGGCACCTCTGCCGGGTGAACCCACCCCCTCACACACACTCGTACTTCCATACTTGTGACGACACAATCACTGCAAAAGTACATTCTTAACAATATGTATATATTTCTTACTAATTTCTTGTCAAAATATAATTTAAAAGTGACATTTTATTCCAGTCCAAACCCCAAATCAACCTCAACACAAATGAAAACCAGGATCTGAACGTCTCTTTAAACAAATCTTTAAACTTTCCAAAACTTCCTCGACTTCATTAAACTGTTTTTGAACATCAAAAACCTTCTAAAGGTCCAAAATGTCCAAACAGTTCTCTACATGTCTTCATACTCGTCTCCTCACTTTCCAAAAACAAACTCTCCTCCTCTTGTTTCCTCACTTCCAACAATTCAGTTACCCTCCTACAATATTTATTTACTCTACAAAAACATCTTTACTCTCTAGAGGTGTCCTCACTTTTCTAAATCGTCGTCCTCTCGAGGTTTAAAAATCAGAAACGGTCCTAACAAGTGAAGGATCACACGAACACTTTTCTGTTTCCCAGGCCCGGGCGGACGGACCGGGCCGGGTCGGGCCACCTCGTCTGGTGCCAGAGTCATTTTCCTAATAATCCCACCCTGCCTGCCCTCAAACTCT
>OMLP01021175.1:0-17067 GCA_900302685.1 Spondyliosoma cantharus
TGTCCCGTGGGCAAAGACCCGGCCACCAGGTGCTCGCCTGCGAGCCCCAACCCCAGGCCTGGCTCCAGGGTGGGGCCCCGGTGATGCCAATCCGGGCGACGTACACTTCCTCGTTGTCAACTTCTTCATCAGGGGCTTTGGAACCATTCTTAGTCTGACCTGTCACCTAGGACCTGTTTGCCTTGGGGGACCCTACCAGGGGACAACATAACTCCTAGGATCATTCAGGTCCTCCACCACGATAAGGTGCCGGTTCAAGGAATCCTGGAATTTTATGTACGCCAAGATTCTTAGATTCTTAGATAAGATAAGGTATATCTTTGCTTCCCTTCTAAGTTTCTTGGCACAGATTGTATGGATATTATAGATTCTTTTAACATTTCTATCCTTTTAACCTTGATACTGAGGATATCTGTGCGTCTGATCACAGACTTGTTTTATTCAGCATTGGCATCTTTAATTGCTTTTAATTCAAATCTTAACATAGAGGATTTGGTCTCCCTTTTTAATCACATCTGTCAGACCACCCATGACTAGTGTCAAAGGGTCATTTAAAATGCCACAGCCTTGGCTTAATGAATCCACAGAAGAATTAAAAACAGACTTAAGTTTATACATATACATATTAGATCTGTAAAGACGCAATAGAGAATTATCAAAAGGCAGTTAAACAAGCTTTTATTCTAACTTAATTTTATGAAATCATTCTAATCGTTGAATTGTATTTATAGTTTTAGACTCTGTCTAAAACTCTGACCCTTTCCTGGCCATTTTATGAGACGTTTTAAAATTGAAACAAATTAGTTTAAGGACATAAGATAACAAACTGGCCCCCTGTCCATGTTTTACACACCAGTAGGCATATCTTTAATTTTTTTAGCACGTTTAGCCTTGACATTATCCAACCAAATTCCTCAGAGATTTTTGACACAGTATTTTATTGATTATTAACACCTCAGTCTCAAATGGTCATCCTCCATCTATTTTTAAACATGCTATGGTCCAACTTCTTTTAAAGACACCCAACCTCTATCCCACTGTTCTTTATAATTTAAAGCCAATTTCTAAATTTCAGTTTAAGTAAAAGTGGTTTCAATTAGCTTTAATGTGTCACAATAACATCTTTGAGAAGTTTCAGGTTTTAGAGCATTACACAGCACAGAAACTGCCCTCCTCAGGGCAACAAAAGACCTCTTTATAGCAGCTAACAAGAGGAGAGAGTGCAATTTCAATTCTTTTAGATCTAGGTGCTGCTTTTGAGTCAGTTGATCATGCCATTTTAATTAACCGCCTTAAAACCTGGGTGGGTTTCAAATGCTCTGCACTTATTTGGTTTTATTCTTACCTTTTAGAGAGATCCTATGCACCCACCATAGGTAATCAAAACTCATCTACAACTCAAATTACTTATGGTGTACAGCCATACCTTCCACTGAGACCTGGTGACTCAAAAGGCCTAGCTGCTGTTTTAAACTGTCTCAGTGATATTACTTGCTCAATTGCCCTTTTTTCTTTACAATTATAACTCAAAATAAGAAATTATACTTTTCAACTCCCCACACCAAAACATCATTGTCATTGAAAGTGTCCTTGGTCCCTTATTCGCAATATAAAGCGTACTGCCAGAAATCGAAGTGTCATGTTTGATTCAGAGCTTTAATTCAAAAAGTTGTCCACTCCTGCTTAGTGCATTTAAGAACCATCTCCAAAATCAAAGCAATACTGTCACACTCCGACCTGGAAAACGTATTCATGCACTGATCTTTCCTTGAATGTATTACTGCAACTCCCTCCTGTCCTGGCATCAACCAAAAGACTCTCTCACGCCTCCAATTCATCCAGAAGTCACCCCTTTTTAACTGAATTTTCATCTTCTTTCTATTCCTTTTAATGTTCTCAGTCTATTTATAAATGTCTTTTTTCTTATCGTCCTTTAATGCTTTTATTTGTTATGAGATGTCGTCCCCTTATCGTACTTTATTGATTTTATTAATTTATTTATATATTTTTTCTTCTTATATTTTCTGTTTTGCCTTCTTGTTTTAACTCACCTTAGACTAGGCTTCCTTGTGTTTGGCTAATATGTGTTTATTCTGTAATATTGCTTCCTGCTTTTGCTTAATTGTCAAAGCACTTTGTAAACTACTTTTAAAGGTGTGGTATAATAAACATTATTATTATTATTATTGTTAATATCATTATTATTATTGTTAATAGCATTATTATTATCATCATCATCATCATCATTGTTATTATTATTATTTGTATCAATCTATAGTGTGTTCTCCATGTTAAAGACATATTACAAGTCTATATGTTGATGACACCCTTGTAATGCTTACCAATTCATCTATCTCTATTCTTAGGGAGAGCCCGGGTTTCAGGGGCAAATGGGTCCTCGGGGGTCACCAGGAGATGGCCTTCCAGGGGAAAAGGTACAAACAATAAAGCAATTTTGTGAGCCAGTACGTACATGATTTGTGACACATTGCCTCTGATTGACCAGTGCTGTAATGAAAGTGCTTTCACACACACAGGGTGATAGAGGCATTCCCGGAGACCGAGGGAGGAAAGGAGACAGGGGAGACTATGGTGAACCTGGATCTACTGGACCGATGGTATCATAGCATGCCTCTTCTTCTGCATTGTATTTTCCAATTTTCCCGAAATCTTGTTAAAATTGCCCCAAATTTGAACAGAATTTACAACTTGACTTAATAGCACTCAAGTCCTACTCTGAGGTAGGAGTACTTTGAGTTCTAGTTTAACTTTCAGCATTTAACTATTGGAGCATTTCTGAGACAATGGATAAACTCAGGCCTTGCACGTCTTTATTACCTATGCTAGCTCTTAGTATAAACATTGGCCCTCAGCATTCAGTAGAAACTGCAATGCTAAACTCACTAACCAGTTGTTCTGATTCAAACATATTTATATTATATATATATTGAGCAGCAGACACAGCTGATACCAGTTTGCGCCAAATTGATCAGAGCATCCCTTCCATGAGGTCACCATGTACTGACCCCATGGAGGGCCCAACACTGTTTTGTTATTCTATTTCCCAATCTGAATTTTATTTCATAGGGGAGAGATGGAGAAAAGGGAGAGCCAGGGCTAACGGTGAGTAAAGTTACTAGCATAAGTGACACTGAGCTTTAAATCTTGACAACAATTTAAGATGTCATTTTTTTTCTCTACTTTTCTTCTGTTTGCAGAGAGAAGAAGTCATCAGGATAATAAGGGAAATCTGTGGTAATAATGCAGTTCAACTGAAAATTCTGAAAATGTCATCGAGCTTATAGGGAAGACAAAAAAATTTAGTACTTGAAGTAGTAGTAGTAGTTTTGAAGTGATGTAGTATTATTGCAGGCCCATTGCGGTTTATTTTATTGCTATAATTGTTTTGGGTACTTGTGGCTTTGTTTTACAATTGTTCATGTTTTTGTATCCATTCTGCATTTTTATTTTATCGTTATGATTTACATTTGTTTCCTAGGCTGTGGTCTCAAGTGCAGAGAGAGCCCTTTGGAGCTAGTGTTTGTCATAGACAGCTCTGAGAGTGTTGGACCAGAAAATTTTGAGCTGGTGAAGGACTTTGTTAATGCTCTTATCGACCGGGTGTCGGTGAGCCGTGAAGCCAGTCGTATTGGCGTGGTCCTCTACAGTCATGTAGACATGGTTGTGGTCAGTCTGCAGCAGCAGTCAAGCCAGGATGATATCAAGGCTGCTGTCAGAAAGATGCCTTACCTGGGCGAGGGCACCTTCACAGGCAGCGCCATCCATCGAGCCAACCAGCTGTTCCAGGCCTCCCGGCCCGGTGTGAGGAAGGTGGCTGTGGTTTTAACGGACGGACAAGCCGACTCACGTGACGTCATGCAGTTTGAACAAACAGCAACAGAGGCCCACGAGCAAGGGATTGAGATGTTTGCTATAGGAGTCGTGAACAGGACTGACCCTCTGTATGAATTGTTCCAGGCAGAGATGAATGTAATTGCCTCTGATCCTGATGACGAGCATGTCTACCTCATAGATGACTTCAGCGCACTTCCCAGTAAGTAAACATGGTAACACTTTACATTACAGCATAAGTATTTCAGAGTTTCAGAGAGACGTGAAAATAAGGGGGTAACAATTCTGGATTTTACAAATAATTTATACTGTAGTTATTTTTTAACAACTTGGTATCTATTTGACTATTACATGTTATTTATGCCTACTGAGCAGAAATCTGAATGTTTGGGATTCAGTTAGTGTCCAGGGGACACTGTATTGTCATGGATTATTTGCTACAGTGTATGTATGACCTACTGGCTCTAATAAACAGTAATCTGGATGTTTGGGATTAATTTACAGAGAATTTGTACCATAGTTTTTTATTAACTACTGGGTACCTATTCTACTATCTGGACGTTTCAGGGAAGAGGGAGTAATGACTTCTGCAACACTCAATAGCATAAATGTTATTTGATTTTATGGCAAACCAGCAAAGTAAATTAAACCGGGGTCCATCAATGAACTTGGGGGTACATGTGTGTCTACTTTTGCGATGTTCAGGGACACTGTATTGTTATGGATGCGTATAAGAAAATAGACTACTGTTATAAATCCGTGAGTAAAATCCACTAATTTCAAAGAAAATGAATACAAAAAGACATTCTAGATTAGAAAGTGATATTACTTTTTAGCCACTTAGTTGCCTCAATATAGGCTGGATTTTGTGGGGCCGGTTGTTGAATAGTGACAGATGGGAGCGTCCAGATTATCATTCAAGTAACTTGGCAATTATTTATTCTTTTAACTCCTAATGTAGCCTATTCTGATTTTGCTTTAAACATAAATCAAATTATTGGTTAAAACAGTTTCATATTAGAAAAAAAAACATTTTAAACATATTTCCTATATTAATAATGATGATAACTGATAATCAATTGTAAAAGCAGCTGACTATCAATTATAGAAAGATATGCAGGTGGCCTACAACGTAGAGAGCATTTATACATGTGCGCTGGTGTTTCTCTGTTGCTGGCAGTGGTGGGCGGATTGACAGCTGTACTTTCCTTTTAAACACGGCAACCTCCTCACCTTAAAACTGTGCTTTTGGGCTAAACAGAGAAGCTGGAGAATTACCCCTACGGAGGAGAGGCTGTCACGTGATGCACGAGTAGGAGCACTTTTAAATAGTCTTTTTTGGCAGGATCTGTGTTTGACAAATTACACTATTTATAAATTTTACAAAGTTATGTACAACAGGTTCTGTCATCACTTTTGTAGAATATTCAGACATACAGACAGTGGTGCTGCTGAACACACACTCTAAGGCATTAATTATAGATGTGCACACAATGCGCAGTAGAATGTTTTCATTACTGTAATGAAAGTGAAACCATTGCTATTTTTAAATACCCCAGGATACCGTACTACCATATTAGTGGCCAACCCTTAGCTACACTGGCCTTGTAAAATGTGTCTTACTCCAACAGACATTATATCCAAGGCACCTTTTTTAATCATAGCTTTGTACTATAATCCAGAGGGGTTTTTCTCACTCTGTTGCTGAATGCCGACTGACTGCCACGCCTCCGGTATCCAGCTGTAAGCTCTGAGTAGGCAGGAAGTTATTATCATCAGTCCCCAGTTCCAGCTATGCTGAGTTAAGTGTTTCCTTGTGGGGAGTAAAAAGGTCAGAGATAAGACACCAGATATCAACTCACAGATTGATGTGTTTGCCCTTCCCCCACCCAAATGTCAAACTCTGCCTGTGCCTCAATCATATATAGTATGCCAAAAACCTGTGTGACAGGTCAGCAAAAACATTCTCTGAGAGAAGCAAACCATCCACTTCACTGTCTCACAGTGGTTTGACTCAGTTGTTTGACTTCAGTGTAGGGGGACAATGCTTTAAACACATCATGTGAGCACTGTGACAGCATGTGGGTCAACAAGTTACAGAAGTGCCATTGGCAGACTATAAAAACAAGCCAAACACTACTTAAAAAAAAAATTACTGCGTCAGCCATATATTATTTTATGTGATGAGTGCAACCTGTAATGTCAACTTATCTAATTATGTCACGTCTTTGTTTTGTTACAGCTGTAGAAAGCAAAATACTGAGTCGGATTTGTGAGCAGGATGACACAATGGCATTTCTACCAAAGTCTGTCTTTCCCCCTACGGAAATCCTCACGGAGGCTCCAGAGGACAGCATCCACAAAGAGTTCCCAGATGAGGAAATCATACAAGTAATGCTGCTTTATCTCATGTGGAAATATAACAAAACACCATCCCACAGTTTGAACAAACAGTTGAGCTCATATTTTAAATACTCAGCTACAATACTCAGAGTCCCAATGTAATACTGGTATGATGGGGAAGACTTATGTGACCAGAGGTGGACCGGTTAGCACTGGCACTAGCTTGCTAATGGACTCAACTTGCAGGCCAACATTGGCTTTATGAGTTTCATTAAAAAATATTAAAATTAGTACATTCGGAAATGATCCACACTGAAATATCTCAACAGCTGTTAAATGGATTACCCTGATGTTTTGTTTAGTCACACCATGAGATAGACATGTTTAGATTCAAGTTAATTATCTCAAAAGTCACTGAATGGTTTCACATGAAGTAAAGTACGCTAAACTATTCTCTGTGAAATTTAATCACTTTGGTGATCCATTAACCTTCTCCCAGACATTTTAACATTCATCAACCACCGGTGTACTTTGTGTGTGGTGAGAATAAGCTCTAAAGTGTTAGCATACTAACACACTAAACTGGCATGGTGACATTATAGAGCTAAAAATCATGTTTCATTTGGTATGTTAGCATGTTGGTATTATTGTAACCTCATACCATTACTGTCCGTAAGCCTCACAAAAGCAATAGCCCCTATAAAGGCTTTATTTTGCTGAGCCCGCTGGTGTGGGGCAGGTGCTCAGCTCTGCTTAGTGCAACAAGGTAATGCCAAACATATTAATGTTGTGGCCAGGCTCTCCTAACAACCCTGGGATACATCTGGATACAGAGCCGGGTAGTATTGAGTCCTTAAATCCGGATTGTTTGGTGAGATGACAGACTGTTGCTTCCACTGCTGTTGTAGAGTCTGATGGTGGTGGGTACAAAGGAGTGCCTGAAGCGTTCTGTTTTCCACCTGGGTGGGATGATGCGATGGCTGAATACTGTCCATCTGCCATAGCTCGTCATGGAGAGGGTGAAAGGGGTTTTCAAAATGGCATTTTGTCCTTCATCCTCCTCTCAGCCTCTCACTCCAGACTGTCCAACCACGGCCCTACGGCTCCAGACTGTCCAACTAGGCCCTACTCACCAGCTTGCTAAGCCTGCTGACCTCTCAAGTCTTGGTGCCACCCCACCAACACACATCAGTAAGAAAGAGTATGCTGGCCTTCAGGAGCCTGTTGCAGATGCCAAATGATCTGAGTCTCTTTGAGAAGAACAGCCTGCTCTGCCCCTTCTTAAAGAGGGCATCAGTGTTTTGAGACCAGTTTATTGTTGATGTAGACCCCCAAGTTACTGGGGCAAGGGGTCTCCTCCAGTATTCCACCACCACCTCCTTGGTCTTACTGATCTTGAGCTTGAGGTGGTAGCTGTTGCTACATGCGACAAAGCTCTCTGTCAGTCCTCTGTGCTCATCCTCGCCATCATTGCTGATGCATCCGACAATGGAGGAGTCGTCAGAAAGCTTCTGGAGGTGGCAGGAATGGCGCCAGAACAGTCTCCCCTCCCCCAGACACAACTGTGTTGCACTCCTGTCGCATTTTCAATCGAGATTTAAGGCATTCAACCCTTTGTGGAGTGGTCGAGCCATGAGAAGACCAATGGGGACCACAGCCTCTGCTGCTCAAATCATACCCAATAAATTGTGAAGCTGGGGAACGTTAAGCTGCCTGCCCAGATGAAACCATAATAATGGGATGAAGAGTTTCATGAAAGCTGATATTGCGAAGTGTGTTTAGTAATTTCATGACTCTCTGGGGGATGTCCTGAAGACACCTGGCTGGCTGGGAGGTTTCTCAATCACATGCAAATGAAACCCATGGTTGATAATCCAACATCAAGCATATTGACCCCCAAACAGTGGGCTTCTATGAATATTTAAGAAGTAACAATACTGTGAAGCTGTTATTTTTTCACATAAAAATATGCAATGGCCGAGATTTATGAAACATAATCAGTACAAAAATACATAACAAAGACATTTGTACTAAGGATTCCTTCAGTTGAATTAGAATTTGGGCCAGGATTTGCAGATATACAGTATAGGATACTGTACACACCGATCAACCACAACATTAAAACCACCTACTTAATATGGTGCAGGTTTCCCTTGTGCAGCCACAGCATACAGTGTCCTGTATGCTGGGGGTGGGACCTCCATGGATTGGACTCTAGCAGTCCCACGGATGCTGATTGGATTGGGATCTGGGGTATTTTAAGGTCCCGGTCAACACCTTGTTTCTCTTTGTTGTATTCCTCAAGCTAATATTGGCAGCTGATTATGCTAACAGAATAAACATTAATTCTGATCTAACAGGATGAACATTATGCACAAGTGTTGATGACTTGAATATGAACACAAATGTATGCAAGAGCATAAAGTAATAAAATCAAAGGTTAAAGGTTTATTTTCTGGGGAGTGTCAATATGCTCCATTGATCGTTCATCTGCACGGGAGGAAATTTTTACTTGATAGTGGTGTGACAGGAAAGGTCAGTGTGTCACCTGAAACCTTTGGATTCATTCTGTGGGGACCATTGATATTTCAAATCCAGACATTATATTGTGAGATACTTCTTACTGATCAGGTCACCAAAGTGGTCACCAAATCACCCTCTAGGGACCATGATCAACTGGTTAAGTCTCTCTGTAAGTTGATTTTCAGTATCTACTGTTGAAGACTGAAAAGACTGAATTTAAAAATGTGTCTGTCATGTACCAGTTTGACCTTTAAGTGTGTCTGATCTGAGAACCTTCAACACTCCCCAGTTTGAACTCCCAGTGGAAACAGTAACAGCCCCGACTCCGCAGCCCCAGGAGTCAGGTCGAGCTAACAAGAACCTGGTCGCTGGTAAAGTGTTGGTGACACCAAACATCGTGTTCGCCTCTCCTGAGGGCAGGGGGCGGAAGGGGCCTGGGGTGAACTCTGTGGTGGGTCCTCAAACTCTGACTGACTGGCTGTATGAGGAAGTGAGCACACAGACTCCAGTCAGCCCTCCTCCTCCACCCCTCACAGACTCATCGCTGCCAGGTAAACAAGCATAATAAGCAACTACACTTTTTTGATACATGTCACTTACATCACTGTAACTGAGTGTAGTTCGTAAATTTTAATTTTTCATTTGTTATCACAACAGTTGGGATGAAGAACTGTGAGTTTAAGAGGTAGAACATTTAAAGGTCCATATAGATAATAACCTCATTAATGTGATTAGTTGCATCATATGTGTTTATTTATGTTTCCATAGCCACACCTTAGTTTGACAGAAGAACTATGTTACAGTAGTGCTGATGGTACAGGTAACAGGTTCTCCCATGAAACCACTGTGACTCCATTACCTCTGGTTTGGCTGGGCTGGTAGTTTTTCCGTAATCTTGCTGACGAACAAATGGAACTGAAAAAAATGACTTTGTTGGCAGAGATGATAATTTGTTTTGCACATGCATAGCCAGGTAGGTGTACAATAAGAGACTAATATAATCAAAGTGGACCTGTGTCAGTATTTTAGAAATAATTTCGAAAAGCAAAGAGCAGCTGGAGTTACAAAGTTAAATTCTTCCCTCCCAACCTGTCTGGACCCTTGCATAGGTAACCTGGTAACCTGGTAACATTTAAGAAGCCATCTGACATGGGTTCACAAAAAAAAGGAAAAAAATTCTGAAGGTTTTTTACAAAATGTTGACACATCATATTTTATATCATATTTTACTTAAGATACACATGCAACTGCTTTTACTTTACTATACAGGACTTTTGCTTGTGATAGAGTAGTTTTGAATTGCAATCAATCTATGAAGTAAATGATCTGAATACTTCTTCCACCTCTGAACAGTTGAACAGTGTAATACATTTAAAAGGACTAATTTACTATTCCAAGCCGAACATTTCACTCACTGCACCCTTCTTGTCCTTTTAGATCAGGGGTGCAGCCAGCCACTGGACCCCGGCCCCTGTCGACAGTATATAGTCAGGTGGTACTACGACCCTGAGGCCAATGCTTGTGCCCAGTTCTGGTACGGAGGCTGTCAGGGCAACGCAAACAACTTTGAGACTGAAGCCGACTGCAAGAACTCCTGCATCTACACGTAACAGACTGTGTGGATGAAAAACAAAATGGACAGATGACGTAGGTTTTACCGTTTGACCAGCGCCCAGGCTTGCAGCTGCTGCTGTGGTCACTCTTTACACTGCTGCAGGTGACAGAGATGATGGGGGGAAGACTTGGACCTTCTCACTGTCTCTCAGGCTACGTTCACACTGCAGGTGCTCCTGCTTACTTTGAACTGTTGCACATGTCCGAGTAACTACTTCTGTCTGCTCTGTGATGTACACCTAAACCAACACAAGCCTAAACCTCACAGGAGTGAAAAAGGATTGGTTAAACATGCCATCCCAAGTGCAATTCATTTTCACTTTGTTGTTTGTGTTTGCCATTTACACAACCTCTTTCCTCTTTCCTTCGTACACTTTACCAAAGAGCATGTGTCACATAGTGAGTTCAGCTTATTCTGTTTGAGTTATCTGTCTTCACTGACCCAGGACACCAGACAACCTCAGTTAAACCAAAGATGCCCGACCAAACCACTCATTTCACTATGTGATAGAAACCCATGAACTATGCTCTATGCAACATGATAAACTTATACTTAAGTTAATTGCGTTGCCGACTTGAGTTTTTTTCTTTTAGATGGGTCTCCACGAGAACACAAAAACACAGAGAAACTCAGGAGTCTGTAAAAAAAATTCTGACATGACAGATGACACCATTTTAAAAACACAGGCGCAAATCTCACAGATATATGTGACTGAATTCTTATTGAATGATCTGACATTCCAAGCAGCGGTTTCATGCTTTATGTGATATTTGGACTTGTTCCTTTTTGTTACAAATTCGATGGATCTGTTTTCCTGAAAGGCCTAAAAATCCCTAATGTTTTTAACACACATGTTTATTACAAAGTAACACAGATCTCAAACTGCTCTCTGAGCTGATGAAACAAAAAATGCACAGACACATGTTAAACACGCATTCCCTCTACAAACCAGACTTCAGTTATTAACATTTCAGATCGCAGATTGTGTCTTTCAAGGAAGAGCTCGACATTTTTTGAAAGATATTTATTTGCTTTCTTTTTAGAATTAGTGGAGAAAATCATCTCATGTCTGGATGCTGAAGAGCTTCTGCGCCACAGACAGCAGCAGGTTAGATTAGCTTAGAATAAAAACTGGAAACAGTTTTTATTATGCCGCAAAATTTTTGGAAGAATGCCTGAATTGTCCACTGCTTGTTCCGCCATTCAGTTTGTGTACGGATGAAACAAACTAAATAAAACATGCTGAATAGTGTGCCGTAGACATGCTGGTAGGTGGATTTTTGTTGCATTTGGATAGAGCCAAGCTAGCTGTTTCCCCCTGCTTTCATTTTTTGTAATAAGTTAAGCAGCTCCAGGTAACTTCATTTTTATCACAGGCCTACAGACATGAGATATGTTTAAATCTAATCAGCAAAAATGATGTCTGTTAACACGTTTACATACAATTTGGAGCCTATTTAATCTCTCAAAGTGCAACATATTCAGGGTGTTGTTGTGTTTGTCACTCCCTGTGTGAGCCAGAATGTTACGTTACAACAGAACAGCAAGCAAACATGGGCCAGAGTCAGCTAAAGAATACCAGAGCCTCAACAGAAAGTACAGTGTCCAATGAATGCAGCGAAGTTCATTCAAATTTAACATTACAGTCAGCCAGTTCTATAAATCCCATGCAGCCTGCTGCAGGACAGAAAACAGTATACTTCTGTGTGTCAGCATGACAACCAATTGTTTGGTTGAACTGTTCACTGTTTTTGTGGCCAAATGTCATCAGTTCAAATATACTGTACACCCATCAGCCACAACCTTAAAACTACTGACAGGTGAAATGAATCCCTTTGATCATCCCGTTACACTCAGATGTCCAAAGGGAAACCTTGGGTCCTGGTATTCACGTGGATGCCACTTGACAGCACTCACAAACAGTGTTCTGACCAGGTACATTCCCCTCATAGCAACAGCACTCCCGATGGCATAGGTCCCCCAAGCTCACAAATACTGCTCATGAATGGCCTTAACAAAGCGCTTAGATGATTGACTTGTCCCCCAACTTCCCCAAATTGAGCATATGTGGGAACAGAACATGTCTGATCCATGGAGATCCGACCTTGGATTGGACTTGGATCTGTTGAGGCATGGCCACAGGACATCTGGGGGTGTCTGTCTGGGGAGACGGTCACTGCCATCGGGGAGTGCCATTGCCGTAGGCTGGTGTGCATGGTCTCTAATGGTGCATGACAAGTGGCATCCCCATAAATGCTGTTTCCCAGCAGAATATTACATTGTAACGAGATGATCACCTGTCAGTGTTTTTAATATGGTGGCTTATTAGTGTATATTGCAGTGAATTATGCCACAACAATACTACTATATGAGAAGAGCACCTGCAATGTGAATACAGTCTACTGTCTGCACTGCTGTTACAGATGTAGTTTATGGACCAAAGAGTGTAAAAGACATTCTAATTCATTTTAGGTTATTAAATTGTAGTATTTGTCTTGTTGTATATTGTTTTTGTGGGTCTCTGTTTATAGGTGTTTCTGTAAGAGTCGTCCACAAAACATCTTGATAAATGTACTGTGTATTCTTAACCTGTTTATAGTATTTTCACATTCTGTTGTAGCTACCCAAGAGCTCATTTCTTAAGCTGTAGTTGTTTTAGTTCATCTTAAAAATCTATTAACCTCCATTATGATAAATGTTGTATGGAGAGAGACACTTGACTGTAAAATATATTGTTTTATTGTTTAACACTGTAACAGTGACAGAAGGAATAGTATAGTTAGAACGTGGTAGAGAAACAAAAAACCTTTTTCAATAAATAAAATATAATTTCTTAAAGATTGCCCATTTCAACAACCTTTCTTGGATAAAATGGTATCGAGCGGCTCTTCTAGACCCTCCAAATTTTATTGGACCGAACTGCCCAGATTCTGACAGTAAAACTAGTTATTTCATGGGGTTGTGAAGCTTTTATTACTGTTTTACAGACGCTTCTTTCACAATGTTAGCAGACAATGTAATTACATGGCCTGGCCACAACAAAAACTGGCTTTAAGGCCTGGCACTCTCTGTGGGGGCTTGATCTCGATGATGAGGCCAGCTGTCTTCTTTGCAGTTAAGGTCAGGGGAGCCAACTGCATTAAATAGTCCTCCTCCTCTTCTTTGTTGGTTTTACCAGCGGACTAAAAAAACACACAGCCATCCACTGTATCGGAGTATGTAAGATCATGCTGTTCACTGATAGGTACACTGTCTTGAGTGAGTGAGAACAGGACGCGCAGCTCCAAAAATAGAAAATCAATGTGTGGTGGCCAATGTTGATATTGTGGCGGACCTCCACAAATAAATGAATGTGTGGGAAACACTGAGCTATAGCTAGCACGAAAAACAAAACTGAAGTATAAAAACACCTTCGAATATTAATGCATTTTATGTGCTGGGCCTAGTAGCATTGTAAGGTCCTGTAGGCCTTGTGAGGTTAGAAAGTTATGGTCCACAAATGTATGTGAAGGCAGACCTGACGCTGACTCTTTAAATTGTGCAAGATTGAGTTCACGTTTGACAGACAGCTCCTGAGCGACCACTTTCCTGTTATTCACACCGTCAGTAAAGTGCACTCAGCACTGTAGGAGCCGGCAACAGTTGCCACAATGTCGAGTTGAAATAGTACAGCCGCCTAGAGAGGGAAATCATCAACTACAGACTCTGGTATATTCCAGCATCTAAGCTAACAATGGCTGCCGCAGCTGCATCTAAAGAAACCAACTCTGCTCTAACCATCCCCAACAACAAAAACAGGGTTTTTAAAAAATGAAAAATAACTACCTTCTAGGCTGATCATCCAGCACCCAACAGTCACATGATCTGCTCCATATGAAACTTGAAATAAGAGTCACCTCAGAAAGCAGCTTGACTTGTGTAAATGTCTCTACTTGGAAGAACATTCATGCTATGCTTGTATACAGATGAATACAAAAGCTTATCTTATTTGCAATATACATTATGTCAATTCAATCAATACATACCAACCAGGAGGAGTCAGGGGTCGAGCAATGGTCCTCTGGACAACAGTCACTGTGGCATACAACGGTCAGGCACAGACAATAAAAAAGCAGTGAGAATAGTATTTTCTTGAGAGGATTTTTAAGATGACAATGATTGAATCAAACCAACATTGGCAAGAAGAATGAGCCCAGCTGTGGGCTCTATGAAGTGGATCATCTGCAGGACACCACAGACTGTCTCCCCAGGACAGGACAGTCTGGAACCTAACTTACTCTACTAAATGTTTACAACAGTCTTTTAATATTTGTGATAGCTAATGTCAGCTATTCAGGTGAAAATGTACTGAAAAGAAAAGGACAAACTCCTAAACCCATAACCACAATAATGCTAATAGCTGCAAAAACCACCCAGACACACACAAACCAACATGACTATTCAGGAATTGACCATACCCACACTACATCAACGATAAATCAAGTTCACTTTAATGCGCTGTAGCGTTGACATCGCCCTCCACTCACAGCATGGTAAGCTAAGAAGACTGCATGAGAGTGCTGCAAGCTAGCTTAGTCATTACTGATGAGTCGCAGTTTATTTAAAATGGTGATAGTAAGCAAACTACACAGATAAAACACATTTCAGATTACTGTATTATTTGCTCATAAAGTGCAGGATTCAGATGAATAATCCTCAAAAAGAAAGTCCAGCGCTGGCTTCATGACTTCATATTCAGTGTGTCTTCTTCAGAAATACAGTATGG
Organism: Spondyliosoma cantharus; assembly: GCA_900302685.1. Lineage (NCBI taxonomy): Eukaryota > Metazoa > Chordata > Actinopteri > Spariformes > Sparidae > Spondyliosoma > Spondyliosoma cantharus. Next base: position 15,099 of record OMLP01021175.1, read on the forward strand.
TTCTGTATTTCCACGGCCTTATTCAAACATCATACCCAGAGTACAACAGTGAAAGGGAATTTATTTACAATAGGATGCAGTGTTTTATGGGAAATGGCAAACATATTGCCCAGAATGCATTGTTTCTAATATGTTTCTGTTTTAAAAGGAAACTCGATATTATAAAAAAACACAATCCAGTTGTTATGAGTCAAGTGTGCCATTTTGTAATTTTATCATTATTATCATCATTACTATTATTATTATCATCATCATCTTTAGGATATCTGGTTAAAGCGGCTTGCTGTAATAATCTCCCTGAAGTTTCCACAGGTAAAATGCACATCAGGAAAATAACTACTAGATGTTGGGGTAAAGTTTGCTTTCTTTGATTGCACAGCCTACAGTGCAAAGATGTTTGAGAAGTGCAATTACGCACCATCCAACAGGACCGCACATAAGGACAAGCAGCAAACAAACAGAAACATTCGCATTGATCACAGATCATTCCAATTTGTCATTGACCTAGTATTCATAAGGAAACTGGGGTAAAAACGGTAACAGATCCAAGAAATATGTCTACATTTAACATCTCCAAATGAATGTTAAAATGAATGTTCATTTAAGTCCTATAAAACACAACATGCAGATCTTGTTAGGACAATCCAACATGGCAGGCGAAATGTACATAATACTAATTTTCAGACAGTGTCCTAGATCTATTACTTTCTTCAAAAACATAATATGCCGCACCTCTTGTTGTAGTACATCAGAAATAAGCTGGCAAAACCCCAAACAAATGGATAAAATATTTAAACCAGTGCCTACCTGTGTGCACATGCTGTGAACCAGGGATGACCTCTTGCTTGACCGCTTCCCTGAAGTTGCTTTGTTAAAGAGTTAGGCTCCAAGAGAACATTTACCTGTCACATACAATGCAGTAATAGAAATTAATCATTTGCTCTAACTTAACTTTAAACATTACACCTTATCACCAAGGATTCACAACACTGTTATCCCTTACACTGGGGTACATGCTTCCAGTGTAGAAGGATATTAACCCACCTGTATGTAGAAACAAAGAGGCAGAAAACTTTTGCCTGCATTCAGCATGACTGCAGGATTTATTCTGCAGCACATGTCTCTACAGGGTTTCAAATTCCTGTTCGCGCCATCACCTGTATCACGTTAACAAGTAGAGCACAATGAACCTGGCATTTATTCACTATGTGAGACATAATAAAAAATATTAAAAAAAATATTTGTAGTGTAGTTTAAAATAACCATATTTAGCAAATAGTGACTAATGATAACTGATAATAACTGTTATAATGATAAAAGTACAAAATGAAGGGTAATAAGTGTGAGAGAGTTGCTGAAACATACTACTGGGAACCAGCTGACTGAAATGTGCATCAACTGATTAAAGCTGCTGTAGTCTGATGATGTGAAGTGTGAAAATGTAACCATAAATCTAAGAATGAAATCATATAACCAAATATGTAACACTTTTATTATGTTTAAAAATGCAGTGCCAAGAGTGATCAGATATACTGGGATATATCAAGAAGAGGATTGGGTTATCAAAAAGCCTGAAGGCCAGAGTTTCTAAGAGCCAATGATATAGATAGAGGAAAAGCACCCGTTTAAAAAAAACAAAGCGAGGCGAAGAGCAACTGGTCTATGTGCAGTTCTGTATGTAGGCCGAGCTTCACGCAGGCACAGAAGGTAGAACAGGGATTTTCCATAGAAGAATAGGGATTGGTTGAGGCCACGAAGCCTGAGAAGACACTCCCAGTTTTTTGTATTTAAAAGAGGATGTTCAATGCTTTGAACCTCAGGTCAGTTTGTTTTTTTCACGAAGTACTACTGCACTCAGCCTTGAAGACTCCTGGTGACTTTTTTGATCTTTGAAATCTTTTGGACCAACTAAGAAAAGTGAAGTCGATTTACAACAGTAGTGGTGACATTTTTTTTTTTTTTTTTACCA
>OMLP01021178.1:0-26741 GCA_900302685.1 Spondyliosoma cantharus
TGCGCGTTCAAGTTTGTGGGGGCGTGGCTTTGGACGGAGCACTGACGGTATGGGGAGGGGGAACTTAGAGGAGGTGCCACTTTCAAATCTTGCTAGCTCTTTTGCTAGCTCTCCAGGATTGTAGACCCTAGCTTTAATGTAGCCTGTAAATCCATTTTTCACAACACCGCAAATATGCTGTCCGTGTAGAGGAAGAAGAAGCATTCTGCCAAGGAGTCCAAAAAAAAAAAAATATTCACAAAGTTGCTGTAAATCAATTGTACAGTGAGAAATGCAAAAATAAACATGTCCGATTCTCGTGCATGTTTCAGCAGTCATTCGTGGACTTGTCTGACTTAGCAGATGTATACTGTTACTGCAAGCCTGCCATTTGGCCCCTAGTTCACGCCTCTATTTCAATTGTTTCTTTTATTCCTTGTGTCTTTTCTTGTTTGTATTTTGCCCTTTTGATTTGTACTTGCTTTCCTTGGTTTACTTTGTTTAGGCTTTTGTGTTGCACTTTCTGGCTTATTATTAAAAAGCTCGCTTTTTGTTCTTAAGCCTGCCTGCCTGCCTGCTGAGTGTGTTGCATTTGGGTCCTGACTATTTTGCTACACGTCACACAAGGCCATGTTATCAGAAAATCAAAAACAGAAGTTTATGTAATGAAAAGGATTATATGAATTTGTTTCCATGTTGAAGTTAAAACAATGGTTGCTAAAGATTTATGCCCAGATGTTAGGACATCAATCCAAAAAAATAACTTAATATCATACTTTTGGGTTGTACTTGTACTTAGAAAGAAAGAAAATAGATTTAATATATATATATGTGTGTGTGTGTGTGTGTGTGTGTGTGTGTGTGTGTGTTGGGATCATCAGTATGTTCAAAATGGCCTTCTTTACAGACACAGATGTGAATAAGACAGCAGCAGCACAAACGGCATAAATATTTAGTTGAACTGATTGTGGTGGTGGAACAGATGACACGGTGGCATCATGCATTGAATGCAACTTCACCAGCTGTTTGAGTATGTGATGGCCTACTGGTTTCTTTTTCGTCAGTAGTTAACAAGCATGGTGGATGATAGAAGGGAGAGAGTGAGCTATGCCTGTCTAATGACCACATAGCTTATAGCCAACCAGCTGGCACAAACCTGCATGCTGTAATATCTGTAGCCAGTAACCCACTGGCACTACTGAGCCACTGTCGTCATTCTTTTTATAAAGTATAGAAGCCGTTGCATCGCAGCAGACAAACACGTTGACCATGTCAAGCTGTCAGTCACGTTAACGAGCCAGTAAAATCCCACCCTGGCTGTTGCGGGGGCGGGACCCTGGGTAGGGGGTTGTTGCCCTGTTAAACTTAATGAGAGCTCATATCTTTTACTGGCAAATTTTCACCTGCATGACATGGGGCTTGAACACCGGAGTGTGTCTCCATTCCAAATGCTGCTGCTACTGCATTTCATTAATGAATGGATGACGCAAGTGTGTTGTGTATGGTGTATGAAGGTGTGAATGGTCAGTTGTTTTCATAATTCCTTGGTCCCCATGGTGTCACTACTTCTGTGCAATGATGCAAGCCACCTCTTTTATATCTGAGGTGGGAAAAAAACACATTTTACTCAGGGCTGAGATGAAAAACTGCATAAAGCCCAAATGCTAAACACATGTGAGAAAGCCCTGTTTAATGTCAGCTTTACACTGTTAATGTTGACTGATTTGTGTCCAAAGTTTATGCTACAGTAAAAAGTGTGAAAGCATGTTGAGCTCTGGACTCAAAAGATTATAAACATCAGACAACTTTTCACATGTACAGCACTTCAATACTATAGCCAGTGTGATATATTAATATCAATAGAATAATTATTGTCATGTTCTTTTCCCTAATAACTTTGCATGTTTATCCACATAGCTGTTTCTTTTATTTAAATGTTTGATTAGATAGAAATGTCCAGAAGTTGAAGGCAGCTGCTAAATTATAGGGGACAGCATCACTGTTTATTGTTTCTCACTATAGTCTTTATTGTAGGTTTCACTGGCCATAGAGATTAGCTGCCATTAGCACGAAGCTTGGCTAGCTGTGAAGCCAAGTGGGTTCAAAAGGGCCCAGCTCAACTGTGGTCCCTGTGAACATGGCTGGACAGCAGACTGGGACGAAACCATGCATTGGAGACTGACAGGTCCCAGTTTGAAGGTAGGGGTTACAGTACAAAGGTGATTTACAGGGGCTCTAATGAGGACTATGACTCCTTGGACGACAAGACTATCTACATATAGGCTACATAACATAAACACTGTTGATCTTCATATTCTGTTGATAAGTTTAGTTAATTATTTAATGTTGTAAACTAAAATTCTGGCCATGTTTTTAAAAACTGCCCTTTTAAAGTGTCAAAGTTTTCAAATGTTTGCTGTCTAAACCACAGCAAGGTACTTGACTTATATCGTACCCAAAGACAATACCAATGTGTTTAACTGCAGGCAGGACACGGGGTTTTAAGTTATGAGAGAATCTCATCTTGGTTGAGCTGCAGTTCAGTGAGTTTTCTGCCCTTGAAGAGTAAGTACAACTTAAAATCCCCATATTTAAAAACAGAGGAGTGGACAAACAACTGTAGGAGGTGTGGACTCACTGTACTCAAAGTCTGGACGAAGACCCCCTTTTCAAAAGTGTGAGCATACGTGATTTCACATTCGTATTAAGCCTTGTAAACAGTGTACTACAGCGATGCTGCAATTGACACACCTCCTTAATTAACTAACGACTTCACATTTCCCCACCAAGAGCATCAGCGTTTGTGTTGGCCAGCTGTTTGAATTCTGATGACAGGGTTGCACAAAGGTGAACTCTGGCATGTGCATTTCCCCAGAGCTGAGAAGAGATTGCACTGAAAGGGAAAACACATGCTCGGATTTGGCTTTTGTACGGAGTCCCCGGGACAGAAGCGTAATTAGGATAATTCATCTTTCGATTTTCTGAATTCATGCTTTCTGATAGCACTCCAGTCGCAATCCAATTGCCTTGGATTCACTACTACCTGCGTATCCGGCTAATCATGTGCTCCGTCATAATCTATGGAAAAGTATTTAACAGATCATCAGAAACCGATTTTCCACCCGGCATCAGTGTGTGTGCTTCGCAGCAGCTCAGCTGAGGTTTCTGAGCCTTTTATGTATCCGTGTGGACCAGATTTGATACCATATGATTTTGCTGTTGAACGAGGGACAAGACAAATAGCTGTCATCTTTACGGGATAGACGGTGAAATGTGTGGTTTGGCTGGCTATGGCCGTTACCGTGACAACCAGGAAATGTTTTCATCAAAGACAACATTGTGGTTTTTTCATCTCTTTCTTTAATTGTTGCCACACAGTTTGTGTACTTGTGTTGTGTGGCTGCCCACCCGTGTCTGGGTGTGATGTGTGTTCGTGCTATCCAACCCCATGTCTTCGTAAGCAGGGCGCCACACTGACCAAACAAACCTGTCGAGGGAGACGTGCGACGGTACGTCCCCATGTAAACCTGATCCACTGTTTGCAGAAGAAGCCAAACAGGCTGTGTTCACCATCCACTCTGATGTTATCTGAGAGAATCTGATCTGATCCTGCGGTGGAGGGGGGAATGCTGCTCAGCCTGACTGAGGTATCCCAACCACACACAGCGAGGACTCCACGTCTGACTCACAAGAGGGACAATGCCAGCTACACTATATTATTTTCTTTATTCTGTCATCTTTGCGAAATGAAGGGGAACGTAAAGGATTGAGGGCCGAGATGTGGAAATGAGATTCACTGCTTGAGATCGGCTGGAAATGAGGGGAAAAATAAATTTGGGCTGACACGATCACAGCTCACCAAGATCAGTCAAAACTTTCACTGAGTCCAATCATTCATTCATTCATTATGAAGTGAAGTGACCTATATTCATTGTGAATATCTGTTTTTATGTTTGACAGGGTGTCTCATGACAACAGTGTATTTAAAGGCATCTTTGCTTCAAGTTTGAGAAAAAAAAGACTCTGATGTTCTGATGCTGATGTTAATTCTCAGTATGAGGTCAGTTTAAATGGAAACCTTTTTCAATATGTAGGCCTGTGATAGCATTAGCATCGCTTTTCATTATATTAAGTAGATGTAACAGAGATAGTCTACAGAATAGACTAATCTTCAGGCTGATTTATGCATTGTCCTCTCTAGAAAAGCCATGTTTACTGCATTGCCAGAGTCAAACTGAAGGCAATCACACTGGCAAATGTTTACCAAATTTCCAGACAATTCCAAGCAATGTGCATTTACATTTATTAATCTTGTGCAAAAGTGAGGAATTGGGCACATCGAGATAAACATCTGGTGCCACTATTTTTCTGTTGCGTGCCATTAAAACATTGTAGAAGAGGAGGGCACAACAAGATGACTTGATAAGAAACAGCTCAGTCAACTCTGAAAAAGTAGGATATAGATAATCTGATGGAAGTATGGCATAATCCTTTGTCTTATCTATTATTGTAAGGAACAGTCGTCTTATCACGCCATAAATGTGGTATTATTCATCAGATTCAATTCTCCTCAGAGTGACAACACGAGACAAAATGTGAGATTAATTTATCAATTTAGTCTGAAACGGAGACGTGACAGAAATGGTGACGGGCTGCCACCCTGGTTTCATTTTCATGCTTAGTGGCAGGCAGAATTGCATTGTTAAAACGAGTGTTACAAGGAGCCACTCGTTTACTTCAAACTGTATATATTAAACCAAAAAATCTTGAGGTGTTTCCAGTTTCTTAATGCACAAATTGAAAATACATATAAGAACATGCGAGTGAAACCAGGCTTAGTGAAAGCTTGGATTGTTTGGTTGTTTATCCACCCCCTCTGTCTAGGTATCATCTTGAAGTTATGTAGCCTCAAAACTGTCCAACACAGATTATGTCCGATGTGTACAGGTGTGAAAGTGCCGTTAAACTCAATCATAAATCAACAAACTTGGAATCCATTATATCACACTGTAATCAATTGGCATACACCATTTGACATTCTTTGGCATACCATTACTGATCCATCTCACTATACAGTACAAGCGTGGTTCTGGATAAAACACAAGGGTTTATAGGCGATTAATTTGACTATAATGGATTCTTTTTCCCAAACTTGATAAGCAGCTGTCACTTAACAGTAGGTCTGACCCTCTATTGAAATAAGACTATGGCCTTTATTTTAATGGTATTTTGATGACTGTATTTTCAACATGAAACTTTCTTGGACATATTTAATTCCAAAATTATTCGTTAATTAATTATTAAATTAAATCATACTATAAATAATAATCCATTAGTTCAAAAGTTGAAAGTCCTTGTCCAAAGTTAGTTTCCAGGGTTGGGATTGCTCTAATACCTAAATTTGGATTTGTCCATAGGAAATTCCATTTCAGAATGTGAATCACATGAATCACCTGTGTGAGGAGGTTGTTGTATGGTGCTTTGAGCTAACAAAGAAAACAATTGGAGGTTACCAACAGCTCCAAGCAAACCACAGCATGTTTGGAGGATCAGGGCAACACACTGCGAATGAAGGTACCAATGGTTTGTTTATTTAAGGCTGTCGGTTATGAAGCGTGACCAAACAGACTCTTAACCACATTCCGCTCTTTCTCTCTCTCTCTCTCTCTCTCTGCTCACACTGGGTTGGTATGTCTCTCTGGCTTGTTGCTCCATCCACACAGCAGGACTGCAGGCCCAATTCTGAACTGATGCACATACCTTAGTTCGGTGTCTTAGACAAATGATCACATCTGTTTGCTTTTCCTACTGACACAAGCATAAATACCTTGATGGAAATAATAAGTACTGTACCTGAGTCCAATTTCAAGGCACTCGCACTTGTAATGCTGCTGTAAGGCCTACTTCTTCATGTATTTGTCAGTTTTAAAAGTATATTAAAAGCTTTATTTTTTTTAAATAATGCCACAGTTTTGTCATCTTCAAATTCTAAATGGCATTCTTAAATGGATCATGTTGAGGAGAAAAAGCATACACTTTTTAAAACACGCAGATAAGGTGGCAGTACTTTTTCAGCCCTGGGTACTGCCTGCAGGTTTCCTTTGCCTACATTTGTATCAACTCATCTCGTCTCGCATTCTGATTTTGGCGGTTGGACAATCAGAAGACACTTCTGTGTGTTTAAAGTGAAGAGATATTATCTTAATTCAAAGTTGAAATGATCATGCTAACCATGCTAGCAGCTCTTTGAGGTTGTAACATGAATCTGACAATGAAAATCTGGATAGAGCGATGGAGGCAGACCCCATCATTCCTCAGGAAGCTGCTCAGTGGCGCATCAAGCCAAAACAGCTTTACTTCCCTTGTGTAAAATGATTCGGATCTTCCGCATTTTGGGGCCCATAGAGCATGTGCACCAGAGACTTCCACTGACTGAGCCAGCTGATTTCTGGTTTAGCGCCAGGCTGACTTGAATGGTAATAAAATGATTCAATACTGTGGCTCTTCAAGACATTTAGACACCAAATGTTTAACAAGTCATTTTTGCAGGGGATGTGATGCTCGAAAAAGTGTATCCTCCATTCCTTTCACAATGTAAGCTCATGGGAAAAAGTCTTTCTGGGCCCCGGTGCATCAACATGACATTATAATTACTCAGTTTAGCCACTACAAAAGTTGGCTTGAAATCCTGGGGCTCTTCCTGGGGGTTTAGATTGTGTAATGCGCAGCAGTATCTTCACAGTTACAATGCTAACATGCTGATTTTTAACAGGAATTATGTTTACCATGTTCAACATCTTAGTCTCGCAAGTTAGCATTTTGCCACAGAGTTTGAAGAACAGCTGAGGCTGAATGTCTTTAGTTTTGAAGCTATTTGGTCATAAAGTACTTGACAACTGAGAAAACCGATCAAATGATGACACTAATGGAGTTAAGGGATCACCATGGTTATTAAAATTCATCCTGTGGGGCACTTAAATGTGTATACCAATCCATCTAAAAAATGATTTGAAAGTCTTCCTCTGAAACTGTTTGGAACAGGCGCTTTCAAGAAAATACTTTGAAGGTGACTCGACCAATCATCTGTCTATCACCGTCTCTCATGGCTTAAATTCAACAGATGCGATCAACAAACAAAATTATGTAGCATGGGAGGACTACCAGCTGAGCCAGTTCGTAAATCGATGTCTTACAACAACCCTCTGGAGGAGCTGACATTGTTCCCTCTGTCGTTGGTCCTCACATCCAAACCAGGCCCGAAGCTGCCAGCAGTTCCTCATAGGACGCGGATTGGTCTGAACCACTATGGTTTGGCCACAAGTGCATAGCTTGAAGCCTGGCAAGATGGATTTGCGATACCAAATGATTAAATGATCTTGCGAATCCAGCTGCCCCCAAGGTAAATACTTGTCAAGATATTTCACTCAAATTCACAAATGGAATTCTCACGGTGGGAAGAAAAGTGGGGAATTGACAGGGTCCATTGGCTTGGTCCATTGGCTTGGTCCTCTGGAAACGATGCATTAATGCACCAATGTCAGCAATGGCAGTCGGCAAGACATTTCAGCTCTGACCAAAGTGGTTAGCGAACTTACCATATTGCCGTCTTTGGAGCCACAGTAGCGCACCTTAAAAAGGTGGGATTGAGGTGGTTCTCCCCTCTCCCTACAGCAAGGCTTCACTACTGTTTTGTGAAGCAGTGCTGCTGTTGCTACAGCTGATCCCTTGTTACCAAACCCACGTAATACCTTGTAATATTATGTCTCTGTGCGCTCGCTGCAGCTCGGCGGTTGCATTTGATTCACTTGTTTTCCACACTGCGCTGTGCCAGAGCTATGGTTAGCAGCGGAGCACTCTAGAGGGGCATGACTCTCTTTGGTTTTGGACCCCGAGCAGTCTTACTTCCATTTAATGAGGCCCGTCTTTAGAAATGAGAGACAGAGAGAGAGAGAGTGAGAGAAACTTATCCTTCGCTCTGTTCTGTCTGAACAGCTGCATCTGTGGTGCTGCGGTTTTGGGAGTCGTGCCCTTTAGACAATCTACCTCTGCTCCGATGTTTAATGGCAGCTCATCTGAGACACAGAGAGAGAGAGAGAGGGAGAGAGAGAGGATGAAATATACTTCATTGGCAAAGAGCAACTTGTTCTCTTACCCAATGATTGATCGCACATACTTAAAACAGAAATTGGCACTTATCCGGTAACATGCTGAAAGTCCTCGACTGACAAAATGGCACTTGAACACTTGAATCATCAGTAATTAAGAAATGTGGCACGATAAACTTTCTGTAATGATTCTATCCCCTGAATGCACATAGAGCATATTCAAATATAACTGCTCTGGCACCGCGTGGCACCAGGCTCCTCCACAGCAACCAAAACACCATGCAACATTTAGCCTCCCACCTCCGCCTTTGCCAGAAAGCCTTGATACCCAAGACCAGACACATGCAGGAGAGCGGCATGGAGAAATCATCACCAGAGAATAAGAAGAGGGAGTTGGAGGAGATGAGGGGAGTAATAAAACTGAAGCGGGGTGTCGCAGCCAGGACTTGTGGTCAGGCTGAGGTAGAGGCATTGAAAACAAATTTAAGGAGCACATTTTGTGAGCGCGAGGACCAATCTAGCGTCGCTGTGATGGATTTAAAGTCATGACAGGATCTGACTTTCTCCTGCCACTCTTGCACGGTCCAACTGATCGAAATAAACCTCTACTAAGTGCCTTAAAGTAATGAAGTACGACAACGATTATGTAACGTCATTTTGGGGCCCCTAGGTCTTGTAGGTTGCTTGTGGTATTTTGTGATGTGCCCTGTGGTTCTGTGTGAGCACAACACTCTCATTTGTCTCTCCGTGTCTGTCATCACAAGGCTGTTGTTCCCACTGGTCAGGTGAATTTAAAGTGTTGCATTCACTTGTTGTGTCTACTGTGCGGACTGCTGCCTCAGTTGACACTGTAACGCTTCGTATGGTAAATCGTTTAAGGGATTCAAAGGAAAAAAAGTGCAGAAGAAAACATAACCTGAGGAAAGCAGCAGATAATGATGAGACAGAGGCAAACCTAAAGACGTCAAGTGCAGGAAGGGAGGGAGGTACACATGGATTCAAGGACAGATAGACAGAGGGAGGAGAGGAAGCACTCGGAGCTGTGAGTCCAGAGCCGGGAGCTGTTTGACACTGACATATGATCTTATCTATGTCAGCAGAGGAGTTAACCCTCCTTACCTATCACTTCTTCATTGCCCTTCTTATTTTATCATTTTAATGTCTCTGTGTTGAGGCCAGGTCACATCAGCATTTAAATGGTGAAGACTGGCAGTGAAATCAGTTCATTTAAATGGTATTGCTGCAATCATTGGATTAAATCACAGGGGCGAAAGTGACCTGCACAAAACTTTCACATTAAGTTCAACTTGGGGAATTGAACATCATCTCATGAAATTTCTTTGCAAAAAAAACAACTTTGTGACAAACTCCCAGCACCTTTTCCTTTCATGGAGGCATGCATGAACTTTGCTCTCTGATGTGAACATGGCTATGGTCCCTCTGCAAATAGTTGCTTTTTTTTTTATCCCAAGAATACCTAGTAAACACCTGTTGTGCTGAATTGACTGTAGTTTAAATGCAAGCATGACTTTCAGCCGTCAGGCATTGTCAGGACCATCACTTGGCGTTCCGTGTCCTGCACTGTCGATTGTTTCATCCTACTGACAATTTCGATAAACCGATCAACATTTGCAAGTCTTTGGATTGTGGGAGGAAGCCAGAGTACCAGGAGAGAACCCATGCAGGCACGGGGAGAACATGTAAACTCTGCACAGAAATGCCCTGCCCGGCCTCAAACCCAGTTCCTTCTTGCTGTAGGGCAACAGTGCTAACCACTGTGCCGCCGTGCTGCCCCTGTTTTATCATTAAAACAGTTTATATACCAGCTGAGAGGGATTTCTTTTCACGCAGTTACAAGACATACAAGCTTGTTTGCCACAAGCTATAGTCTTTGTGGTCTGTTCAAGCGCAGCTGTTTGGCATAGATAAAGGATACCTGAGGTGACGCTACGCTCGGCCTTTGTCGCAGCTACTTCTTTGATGTCGGGTGTTTTATAGAGGCTTTAAAGGTGCGTTCACATCTAATCTGTTCAGTAAAACGGAACCTTTTCCTGATTAGTGTGGTCCGTCTGGGCTCATGAGAAAGCTGTCAGTCGAACCCTGGTGCAGACCAAATAACAGGGCTGATACCACTTGAAATGGTGGGTCCAACCACAGGATTTTTGATGAGATTTTGGAAGCTAAACTACAAATTAATCCATCTGCTGATCGTAACCTGTTCAGGAAGCAGTTCTATAACTGATTTGTAGCCTATAAGCTGAGTGTTTTCCCTGATTAGTGGGTCAAGAGCTGTGAAAAAAAATGTTCTTGTACACTAATAAGCCCCAATCCAAGACTGCACAAGACACCTGTATACATTATATGCTATGGAGTTTGATTTCCCCACATGGATCATGATGACGCCTGGCGACAGTCGCCCAAACTGTTGAATCAAAGAGTTACCTGTCAGTCTGTAAAACGTAGTGTCTGAGAATGAAAATACAATAACGTATAAATTCTTTTCCCCTCGGTACGGACCAAATGAACTGAGCTAGAGGTTTGAAAGCACCCTCACAGAGTACTCATACTCCTGGGTTTTAAAATCATTAGCGGTTCCCTCTTTGGTTTTATGAATGTTAAAGGATTGGTTTTGAAACCAGTAACTTAAATTGGTTGCACAGGAAAATCTTTTCTTCTTCTGGTTATATCAAAACATGGGAAATATTGTCATTTCTAACCATTAAACATATATGCCATTCTATATTTGTGAATGATCAGAAGTACGTCATTGACACCGGAAACTTTATGCAATTCACTGGGAGGTTGGCAGGATGACGAGTGAGCAGGGAGCCCCGTGGGGAGCCCTGGGTTAACCACTAACAACCAGAGGCTTTCCAGTGCCGACCATGCTGCGCTTTAAACAGCCACTTCGCCAGCGCAGTGATGGACGTCTGGTGCCAGCCGGGAGGGCCGCGCTAGCTGTGCAGTCACCAGTATTCATTGTTCACACGTATGAATGGCAAAAGGGAGTGGGCAGCTCCAAGAAAAGCTATTATGGAGTGGTATTAAAGAAAACACGGTTGGAAAACACTCAAGGACAAGCAAGAAACATTCTCTTTTTCCATCTCCTCTCTGTCAGCCTCCTTTCCCTTTATCGCTCCATCCAACAAAGCTGGGAACACACTGGAGTGGCAGAACTAGAGAGAGAGAGAGTGAAGCCATGTCTCCGTAAGAGCAAGTTTATAATCAGCCAAATCAACTTTATGCTCACTGACGGGCTATTCCACTGAAAGCTCAGCTCCCTGCCAGGGGTGTGTGGGGGAGTTTGAGCCAGCACGACAATAAAAACCATTGTTGCGTTTGTTTAGACAGCCCATCCAAGTTCAGCCCTCCCCGTTGGAGCAGGTCCGCCGGCCCAATAATGGCACCTAATTTGTACGGAAGTCGAGAGAAATCAGCGTAGAGCAAAATCAGAAAAATAAGCACTTTCTCAAGCAGCCCTGTTTTGCCCACGCTCGCATCCTGTTGTCATATGTTAAAGCTTTTTTGGGTCTTGGACCCTGGGACTTGTGGTGATTTAAGTGTTGCTGAAACATAGTGACACTCAGTGATGTTGTTCGCCAGGGAAGTGTCTGAGCTGCTTTCACGGGGTTGCTGTGTGTGTGTGTGCGTGTGCAGTAAACATCGAAGGGAAATTAGAAGAGGTGAGAAAGAACCAGAGGTGGGAGAAGACTAAATCTTATCCACTTCTCCTGCCACATCCTTCCCACTCTCTTTGTCTTACCAGCTGACTGGATCCCATTTTCCCTCACTCTGTCATCCGTCCATATGCCCAGGCCAGCAGTAAGGAACTGACAGGGCAGCAAGCGGAGTGGGATTTTCCCAGAAACCTTAGCCTCTCTGAGGACAAGGTGAGATTGGCGGGCAGGATGACTATCTGTCTAGCTGTCCTTCTGGGTCAGTCTTGCCGTCAGTCCTGCGCCACTTGGCTTCAAACCTCCATGTAGCTCCACTACGGATTCATATTCATCATCAAGATATATGAGATGCCTCTCCACAGCAGTCTGAAAGAAGAAGACGAATAGGATGAGGATTAAGAGTGACTCTGTTTCTAAAAAAGAAACTTTCCGTTTTGTTTTCCACTCCATCTCTCACTTATTCCTCTTTCCCAACCGATGAACAATGGTACTGAGTCACTGCCAGCCATGACCCATCTCTGCCAGTCCAAGTGTTTAAGGTCCATGGGATCAATAAGGTACAGGAAAATTGCCTGCTGAGATGATTTCCTGTTTCAGGCAAATCACAGATCACAGAATTTTCCTTCTATTACCCACCTTTTCCTGACAGGTTTAAAGTCATTTTCATGTTAAAGTAGCTGGTTTGGATCTGTTTCTCTGAGAGGTGCCAAGCAGAAACACTACAGCAAAGGCCACGATGGCAATGAAGAAATTGCTAATATATGAGGATTTCTGCAAATTACCACATCAAGAGTTGGCAGATGTTGTGCCATTACCCAAAATGATTGATATCCAGTTTGTATGCATGTGGAGTTCAATATGGCACCAGTGCTGCCAGGCAGCGGCACAGTTAAAACTATAAAAGGTCACCTCTTCCACATTATCGCCCACACCGAAGTGGACAACACTGTCCAGACATCTTGGAAAGGACACTGAACTGAACCGAGTTACAAGAATATGAGTCCTGAATTTAGAACAGAGCGCCGAGTCATGCTTGAACACAACTACTTCATATTACGTGTCGTCTGATCACGAAGGAAAGGGGCATTTTTTACCTGTTACGAACTGTTGTACTGGAAGGCGGAGTGAGAGGCCAGCCATCACTGAGGGGGGAGAGTCTCTCCTGGAGTGTACTCACAGAGTTGCATTAGCTTGTTCACATTGAGAATGACAGAAATGGGGCGCCCTGATACCTCACCAAGTAGAGCGTGCGCCCCAATGGTCAGAGGCTGAGTCCTTAGCCCCAGCCAAGGTTTCGATTCCAACCTGTAGCCCTTTGCTGGATGTAGTCCCCCATGTCTCTTGCCCTTTTCCTCTCCAATCTCCAGCTTTTCCGTCTCATAATAAAGAACCAGCATTAAAAAGTGAGCTAAATAGTTTGTCCATCACTGAATGGAGGAACAGTTTTCTGAAGCTTTTTTACCATCCAACAAGCAGCAGACGCACATTCGTAGCTCAATGCCTGTGTTAAAAAGGCTTAATTGAACTTTTCCAAAAATGGGGAACTTTCAAACTTTCTGCAGCAGCCCTTGTTAAACACACAAAACTGGAACATGTTTTGGATTCATTCCGTGTTTTGGACCTCAGTAGCCCAATCGGGGTTCGGTTCAGACATGGACCATTGTTGTGTTTCCTGTCTGCTTCTTCACTTTCACTGTCCAATAAAAAGAGAAAATACCCAAGCAATAATCCTTCAAAACACAAATACAATGTGTCGATCTTTGGAGAGGTAGATTTTGATGAGTCCACAAGTCTCTCTTACTTTGCAAGGATACCAGAAAAAAGAAGTGATCTTAAAAAAACATCCAAAGAAGTCGTTTTATCCTTCATTTTGCCCCACAAATTAGGGCTACAAACCTTGGTAAGACATTTTACATGTCTGCAAATGTAATACTAAGTAGGTGGTAATTACCAAGTAAGATATTTGAAATTACCCTCCAAAATACCACAATAGTTAACTCAAAATGTATTGAAAATTACCCAAACATTATTTAATAATAATATTCTGCTATTTTCCAATTTACAGTTAATACATACCTGGTAATTTATTTAACAGATTTCCAGGAAACTTTTAAAATTATATCGGGGTAATATTCAGTAAATGTTGCCGTAACTGTCGTGGTTTTTGAGGGTAAGTGGGAGCAGGATTGTGTTATTTTAGTATAGTAAAATATACAGATATATATTTTTGTTAATGTAGGTTTTTAGTAGACAACTTCACAATAACTATTCTGCTTACTAAAGGAATGGAGAGCCAGGCATTTAGAATATACTTATATATAATTCAATTTTCAGAAAAGGATTATCTACAGCAGTAAACATAAGCATGACCTCCACTGTTCAGTACTTGTCATTGTGATGTTAACCGATAAATTTGCTATGTAATGTACTGTAATGCCTGCAATTTGTTTCCTCCCACGCTGGTCATAGCCAATCACACTGGAAACAATGTAGGAGCATATCACTGACCTCATTTAAGCACAATTGTTCCACAGATTTATCACATCCCAAACACACAAACAGTGTTCCTGAGTCACTCTCGCCTGTCATGTCGTCTCCACTGATCCCAGTGTTAAGGTCCCTGAGCTCAGCAACCTGATAGAGCAGGCTGCTACAGCAAATATACCTCAATTTCAGTCAAATCATGGATGAAGGCAATTTTTTTCTTCACCTTTCTGCTTTCACAAAGTACAGTCAACTCCAGTTGAATCTTCAGAACCTTCAAAGTACGCTAAATCTTTGGGGGCTTTTAGAGGCTATCAAGTTATATCTTAAATATCCCAGCAAGCTTTCAAGTGTTTCCAAGTGTGGTTACTGTAACACGGGGAAACTGGCTTGTTATTACAACAAATATATTGCCAGACAAGAGGGCTGATACTATATTTATTCTTTAAGATTATGGATGCAGATTTTCTCAACACTGGATTGTTTAATTACTTAAAACTCTATTTAATGTGTTTTGGCAGTCTTAATGTAAGAGAGGAAACAAACCGCTTACATAAAAAGTCTGTAATACCACAGATGGCAGTTGTATGAAACATCCTGCGTCATCCCCACAAAAGTCAATAGCCTACAAACAGCCAAACTGTTCAGCATCTTGCCTATCGTGTTGTTGCACCGACACACACAGTTGAGACTCGTGACAGTTTCAACCCTTTTGTTGGCACAAGCGGGTAAAGACAGACTTTAAAAAAGCAACAAAGTGATGATAAAACAGGATATCTTTCAATCTCTGGGTTGAACTGTAGAAGTTTTCATGAAACCTTGTCTATATGTGGTAGAAATATAACCAACAGAAAAATGAATGTTTTTATTCTTTCTTGGGGGGCAATTTTTCATCAGATTTTGTTGGTGATACTATACGTGCTGTCTTTATGTCTCAATGACCATTGAAAGTGAACTTGTGACTCTTTCCCCATTCATTTAGATGGGGCCAGGTCTTGTTAACCTGAAGTAACTGCCTGGGGGCGATGCAGCTGAGACGGTCAGACTTTGGTATCAGTCACATCCGGGATATTGCTTAAAAGGAGGTCAGTCTTTGCAGCAATACCAGTGGACGCAACCCTAGTTAAGTTCTCGTGTTGGCACTGGATGCAAATTTTGAGATGCAGTGTCATCCACTGTTGATGTAATTCCAAGGAACACTGGGCTTCTGGGAAAATAGTCCAAATTAACTAAGATGTATTTGACAAGGCAACATCTGTTGCTCCACAGGCACTAGGGCTTGCGTCATAGATGGATGACCAAGTTGCCGTGATGTCTGTATATTGTTCTTTTACCCACTTCCATCCATTCACACACAATTATACACAAATGACACTGAGCTGATTTGTGAGGTGCTGGCCTGACCATTGGAGCAAGCTGGGGTTCTTGGACTTGCCCAAGGACACTTTTGCTTGTGGACCGGTGGGGCTGTGGATGGAACCACAAATAACATACTTGATCTCTCTTAAATCAACTCTAAATAACTAATATATAAAAGCAACAGCTTAAGTGTCCTGATGAGGTTTCTCAGCATGTCATTATAGTTTGCTTAGCCAACTGAGCGCATTTATTTGCTACTTGACCTCATTGACCCAAGGGCTACAGTGGAAAACGCTTGATAGGTATTGGCCTGGTTTTGTTCAATGGTCCGATGCAGGAGCTCACACGCTGACAGCCTGTAGAGAGCTCATTTGAAACAGCAGCACCGACCTCAAAGTTACGGCTATGGGATGTGGGTACGGGCTAATACCCACTATGCTAACTATACCCCTGATGGAAAAGTGGCAGGGAGCGAGTGGAGACGGGGTGACTGTGACATTTGATTTGTTCTGCCACGCTGATACCCCCACAATCTCATGGTTTACTAAATTACAGCCTTGTGCTCCTGCTCTGCTTCATTATCCCGGCCCCAGAAACGCACACACTCATACACACACACGCATACACACGCTTCATTTTTCATTCTCACACACTGATGAGTGATGTAAGAGGAGGAAGAAAAGGAACCAGGGAAAATCTATGATGATTGTCTTCTTTTCAACACCTAAAGAGGACATCTTTTATGACATGTCTTGTTTAATTTCTTTAAATATCTGATGAAACAACTCAATCAGTGGGGATGTTTGAAGGCTGCTGTGTATTCTAATACGTTTTTGGTCATGTCTGTGTGTAACCGAGCTTCGGTAATAACACAGCTCACCAGCCAAGCTGCCCAGTGACAGCCCAAATGCCGCTGAGACCAGCCAGCCAGCCACCAAACCGGCTCCGGCTAACACACACACACACACACACGTGCACGCGCACACACCCACAGGAGCACGTGGGGACCGAGCACACGTAACACACTCCTGCAGCAAAGGTACATTCTGCTCCTGTGGCGACTTCACAAATAGACTTGTTTTCTTCACGCTGGAAAACATGACATGGAGCCAAGCAACACTCACCACCCCTCGGTCCCTTTCAACCACACCCACCTACCCACCCATCCACACATGTAATGAGATGTTTGTGGCGGGACGATAGAGGCAGCTCTGCAGGGGCGGGGCTGAGGCGTACACTCTTTAAAGCAGGATTTGTTTTTGTTTTTTTTTTGGGGGGGGGTGTTTAGAGAGGCAGCCAATAAACACCTTACAGTCCCTCACCACAGCGAGGATTCAGCGTACGCCACATGTTCTAAAGCATCCTGTGATTACTCTCAACCGTTCGTAAATTCGAGCCTCCCGGGTCCCACTTTGTGAGGCACCTTCAAAAGTTTCTCCCGAGCCCTTTCCCTTCTCAGAGTGGACAGGACACTGCGTTCTGTTCCAGGACTGTTCGGAGAACAGAGAGTTTTCCATCAGTGGCGACACGTCAAGATGCTTTTTATGAGGCCACTCGCTGTGGATTGGTCATCGTTGTTTTTGCAGGGGTACTGGGTGCTGCAGTGAGGCATTGGAAAGCCTGATTAGTGTGTATTCATGTGTGTGCTCATGGCTACCGTAGCTAACGAAAGCATGCTACAAGAAAGAAACCTCTCCTAGGATCATGTTTTGAAAGTGGCTAGCCGCTAATGATTGCTTTTTTGTTTTTTTTGCATCACCTCATTTAGTTAGGGTTTTTCAAGTCGATGAAATTCAAATTGGCTGCATAAATTGTAGCCGCTTTAATGAACGGGATTTAGGTTAAACTGGTTGTGTGTGTTGTGTTTTATCAGCGAAAAGAAAGAGCAGCCAGACAATGGGCCTCATGTGATGAAGCCGCATGAACAGATGTACCCTTCTGTTAAGCAATATATTAATTTCGAAGAACTTGTTAGGTTCACCAATCATCTACACACGAACGACGTTCTGAAGTGGTCCAGGCCAAACAAATGAGTCATGTACAGATGTTACGAATTTCATGCTATTCTTTTCTCTTTTTTTGTAATTGCTGGTATGGTTATTTTGGCACAACTCCTGCAATTCAGTAGTTGCTGGAAAACAATGCCTCTGGATCTTAATGCCATCTGAGCCATTGTCCAGGCGAACGTCCTCTGTTACAACACCCAGCACTGTAACATTACCTGTTATCACCGCCCAGTTGAAGAAAGGGGCAGTTGTGTATTCTGCACCCTTGGCATGGAAGACGGCATGAAAAAGTTGTGTCATTATCTACTCACCCCCATGTAAACGGCTCCACAAAACATTTCTGGAGCTTTCTCTGTAAGCCCCAATACCCTCTGATACCTTTATCTTATATAGCTGCTAAGCTAAGCATTAGCATACACAACTATCGTGGATGGATAACTGAACAGGCTTTCTGGGCTCAGGCCAAGTGGCCCGGGGCGTCAGGGGGCTGCTGGGTCAGAGCGTGTGCTTGAGGTGTCTTTGCCTGTGTGATCGAAATGTTTGCAAAGAGACACACGATGACCGCAAAAAAGATGCAAACATGGCCGGAGGGGGACACCTAACTGCTCCAGAAAAGCAAAGGCTTTTACACGAAGGTTTGACTCAAATACATTCACAAAAAAGCCTAGGTTGCATTTGCTCTGTGGTGTGATATTCTCCTTTTTTATTCTTTGGTGACATTTTAGTGGATGAAACGTGCCCGCAGTTTAGCAAAAACACATCTCCCAGAGCATATTGGCTGGACTTGTTATGCTAATGATCAAACCTCCCGAGCCTACTCATATGTAGGTGGCATTTATCATGTTGAAACGAGCAACGTCTGACAGAGACAGAGTACAGAATGGCAATGCACAATCATTATTGCAGGAGGCCGAGGGAAGGGTGGATTACAAAGGGCGCTTAGAGGAATACGTGCACAGTAGGGCTAGAGAGGGGAGTGAAAGGAAGAAGATAAAGAAGTTAGCGTTAGCATCCTGTTGAGCTCCCTACATCAAACTATCGTAAATCATTAATTTTTTCTTTCTCTTTCCTTCTTACTAAAACGCTCTCTGCTGGATTTCTCATACTTGCACTTATGATAAGTAAGTTCTCAAATTGTGCGATAACATGCTGCTTCATAGGACGAAGCATGGAAAGGCCTGCACACGTGGCCGTACATTCACACACTTATATTTCATCCTAATCGCTCTCCGTGGCAATGGCGCTCAGCTTTGGATCAGACCCGACTAAAGAGACCAGTTCCTCTCAAGTGAATCCATGCTAAATTGGGCCGAGTCTGAAGCCGGATCCAAAACCACGGGGGTCATGGAGGTAAAATGAGATCAACTTGTAAGACTAGGGACTCAGTTAGCATGCTGTTCCTGCTCTAAGTGGTATCAAGCTCATGTCTATTAATGTGCAGATATGAGGGAAGAACATATGTGGCCATTTAAGTACACTCTGTTTTACTACATGCTAGCTGAGCCTGCTGCACTTTTGCTCCACCTCAGGAGTATTGTTTGTCAGGCATAATTGTGTTCCCCTGTCAGGGGGCGAAAGGATAGCAATGAACGAGTGGCGCATGAAACCAGCCCTCTATGACAACCACTGCACAAAAAAACAGGACAATGTGGACACACACTTGGCTACGCACTTTCACACAATTTATCTGACCTCAGCATACACTTCAACAATTTAGTTTGCACTTCAGTTCCTCTCCTTTGGTTCCCTTGCGCAAACAGCGCGGCATGGACCAATGAAAAACCAGCATGACAGGAGCCGGTAGAATGGTTGCAGAGGAGGAGGAGGAGGAGAAGGAAAAAAAAACAAACAAATAGCAGGAGAAGGGCCGTGACTCCCGACAAAATGTCCACCAGATGTTGTGGGTCTTCTTCCAGCTCCACGTCTGATGGCTCCATGTGTTAGCACACTTCCAATGGGGGGAAAAGGTTAACAGCGCTTTCACACTGTGCTCAGTCCTAATTTGTTTGACTTGTTTGGGCAGGTGATTCCAGGACATGAGGTAAACAATGATAAACAGTGCAGAAATGCTCATTATATTCAAATAAACTTGTAGGAATTGGAGACGTTTATTTTGATTTCCCTTGTTGCCAAAATGTCTAATCTGGCACGATGACAGATGACAAAACTCTGTCTAATAAATACGATCCTTGCGAGTCCATAAGAGGCACAGGTCCCGGTTTATGCATTAAATGTACAGTATGCAATGTTTCCTGCGAGGGGCCTCTCAATCAAAACAAAACATCATGGGAGTTGTCTTTATTGTTAATCATAGCTGATAAAAATCTGCGTATGAGGCTGCAGAAATGTTCTTCATCGAGGTAATGTTTAAAAGTCGACTTCCATCTTCGCTCTCTCCTGGAAATAATAGCAACTGATGACAAAATGGCAGAGCCTTGTTTTTAAGGATATCTCAATAAACTATACAACAAAGGTCTAGTCAATTTGAGACATTTTAATGCAGAAATGTTTGATATTATATCTTTAAGCCAGTGTTAACCTAAAGAAAACCAATCAAGTCCCTGAGGTACAGCAGTGCATCCTCTGCACCATTGCCATTAGCATATCAGTGCAGTGAGGTAAGTGCTAATGTTTTCACATGATGTACAGCAGGTTTGCTTACCTTGATTGCCATATTTGTTTAGTATTTTGCTAATAGCTAATGCTAACATTGCTATCGCTATTATTTACCAACTCTAAGTTCTTTTTGGGGCCCAAGTCAAAAATTTGCAAGGGGCCCCTTCAACCAGCGTTTATCCCCATTACGCCATAAATACTCATTAATACTCATTCAAATCAAATCTAAACCTATTCTTTATTACTCCGATGCTCACATTAATAGAATTTTCCCAAATAAATAACATTCAAAACCAGAACAATTAAAACCTAAATTATACTCAACTTGTTGTCACTTTGTAAATCACCCACATTTTGAGGCCAGTGATCATCAACACATAACATGTTGATGGCATTGAGGCAGCTGCGGTGCACAGTATTTCCTTTATGGGAGGATTTGAGGCGGTTAATTGTTGTCATTGCACTTGTGCCATTATGAGTGGCTTCTCCTGAACGGACGCATACGTGGACAGCTTCGGACACAGGTAGTAGATTATACTACTTGTTTTAAAGGTCCAATTTGTAAGATAATTGATTATAGAGTCTCAGTGCCATGAGAGGACACATTTACAGCGGGCAGGTATAGACATATTTTAGCATACTTGCTATGCAGACAAAGCTGCATGGTCTAAAGAAATCAGAGGTACATGGATGCATGCACCCTGTGATGACAAAATTACAAAGTTATGGACATAGTGTGCTTTAGGCTAAAGGGGAATACAAGTGTTTGAATGGGGAAATATCTCTCCACAGCACACCACAAATGTCAACTTCATGGTGGCACTAGGCGAAAAATCAAGGGACCAATAAAGTCATTAGGGTTCATCCTGGGGGGACCATGAATATCTGAAAAAAACTGTATCTGGTCAAGGTGCGAAAATGTGGTCAATTAATCTCTGTGTTAGTCAGTAGTAGACTTTAGGATTTGAATTTCTGGATATTAAATGCTCATGTGCAATTTTTGCTTTGGTCCCAGTCATATTTGTTATTAACATGCTCTGAAGTAACAGATTCGACTCGACTGCCTGGACTAGTGCTGTAGCTTCATCACTCACTGAGTCAGTCCTTCAGTCATGGACAAAGTGTTGGCCCTGCTGTTGTGGTCCAGCCAAAAACAATATCATTGCTAAAAATAAACTCAACATTAAGACCCGAAAACAAGCTGACTCACTTGAGTTCATATCATTAGAGACCGTGTTAACTCAGTGCAGGCAGCATGTACGTGAGTAACCGAAGAAGACTATGCTATTAAGTTAGAAGGCTTCGGTGTACATCAATAAAGGGACACGCCCAGCTCCATGGTAAGCAGGCTTAGCACCCAATCACAGACCTGGTCAGACCTGATCCCGGTTGGCCCAGAGTGTTTGTGTGTCTTATTACATGTGTGTGTGTTTGCAGGTCAGGGACCGCAAACGAACAGAGGGATCATACTTCAATCATGCGAGCTGGCGTTGAGAGCTCATTGGAATCAGTCACCTCGGGGAAATAATGAAGGATTTCATTTCAAGGTAACGCCGTGGAACCCAGAGAGAGAGGGAGTTATACGGGTGTTACGCATTTACACGAACAAGAAAACTTTCAATTTAGAAGTCTTCCGTCCGAAACTGCGGCACATTTGCGTCAGGGTGGGGCCATGGCAGAGGGTGGAAATCATAAAAACTCATAAAACTCTCCACAGGAATTCATAAGGTGACGAAGCTCGCGGGTTGACCTAAAGTGACGGGAGGGCTATCCGGTTTGAATTCGACTTTGATCCCGTCGTCTTACCCAGGCCTTCCTCTCCCTCTTTCCTTCTCCGCTGCTACCTCATAGCCACCTCATCATCTTGCCGCTTGTTATAGCGAGGCTTCGGTAGGCTTTTTTGGTTTGCCGGACATGTGTAAGACGCTGCAGCTGCGGGATCGGCAAGGGGAAGGCACGCTTTACTCTCCTGACTCCTCATCCCGAGTGATTCGGGAGAAGATGATATTTCAGGGAGAGCTCTCTGCAAAGCGTATCAACATTTCTTTTCTTGACCTTCCAGAGGACACGGTATCCTCTGCTGTTTTTCACTGCTGTTTTTCCACCTTTCACCCTCTGGTATTTTCCTATATTTCCTCCGTCAGACTCCCTCTCCATAATCTATTTTCCTGTCTTCTCATCCCCAGGCTCCCCTTTTTTTCCCCCCTCTCCCATGGGGTCTCATCTTCTCTACTGTATCCGCCATTCATTATATTCCATGCTCCTCAGATAATACTGCCTTCACTGTGGCTGCTTAATGATCATAAGATGCATCTCTGTGCTCGGCATCTCAGATGTAGCCAAGTGCTGAGGGCTCCTTTTTTTTTTTTTCTTTTTTCGCCATCCTTGCATCAGTGCTTCTTCATCTTCCAGAAAATGGCTGCCAAAAAATCTCCTCTCTTAGTTATCATTGGAAGTAGCACGAAACATTTTAAGAATGCTGCACGCAGGACACACGAAAGGTAAACTCCCAAACACCCATCGTCGGACGTTCGCCAAAAACACAGCTCCACGTTGCTCAACACGGAGACGACATAGTTTCGAAACAGGGGCAATTAGAAGTGATAAAGCTGTTGGCGAACCACGAGGTTTCCCGTAATTAAAATTAGGCATTGGCACTCACCGGGGCAAGTATCGAGACTCATGTGAACGCTGCTATTGGCAACACATAGCTCACCACAGATTGCAGCTCGGAAACCCGATCGCCCGCTGGACTGTGAAACAACATTTTAGCAGAGAGAGAAGTACTCAGTGAAGTGGATAATATCCATCTCTTGGACACACACACCGGGTCTCTGGTGGACGTGATCGCATGTTGTATGGCTCTCTTTTTCTACTCGACCCCATTCTACTGTTAAGGTGATGTCCACTCAATTTCCGTCTTCTCTTTTATCAGGAAGACAATCTAAATTGTCTGAGGTTACCTTGACATCTCCAGCTCGTCTCGCGTGTGCCTGAGGGGAGAACCACAGAGTCTTGTTTTCCTTCTCAGTTTGACCCCTCGACTCTCTGCCAGTGCCTTGCGCAGAGCTCAAAAAGCTAACGGTTCATATGGGGATCATAAAAGGTATGAGGGGATTGATTACGCGTGGCGGTGACTATCAAGCTCGTGCCAAATGTTCCGAGAGTAAGTAGTTTTTTATTCCAACCAGGCGGCTGACTATTTAGATTAGTACACATTTTTATAGGAAAGGGAGACAAGTTACCGGAATCAGCTGCTGACTCATGCGCGAGTTTGGTTTAAATTGTTAGACTCAAAGCTGCACTTATCAGTATTTCCATATTATTGGCTTAGCAATTGACTGCGTTCGATGCAAAAGCAGTGATAAAGCCGTGGAGAACCCGGCTGAGCAGTTCCCACAAGCATTTTACTATCTTTTAGCTAATTGTGTTGGTTCCCAAAAGCAGCTGCACAAGTAATGCAGAAAACTGGAGCTTGTTTCAGTCGTACCATGACGGGCAACATTGCCAACTGTCAGTTTAAGGGGTCTTTTAAAATAACTTCTCAGCCAATCAACCACGGATAAATATTTTTTTGGGGGGGGTTTTTGCTATAATTATCTCTAAATAATAATATGCAGGGAGGTAACAATGCCAACATGCCAAACTTAAAAATGCAGGAAAAATATAGGCAACTGGTAAGATCCAATTTCTCTGTTGCAGTGATTGTGTATGTTAAAGTATTCTAGGGGAAGACCAATGTCCTAATTCAACTTTGAATCGTGTATTTATTGTAGTTATGTGCACTCAGAGTTTGTGCGTTGAGGGACTTTTGCCAAATTGTCAGTTGCCTTCACTTTTAGTTTTACCACCAATTACAGTCGTTAAGACTGATCATCTAACTTCTTGTTTCTTGACCCGATGTATTTATTCATAGCAATGTAGATGTGTTATAGATCTTTACAGTTAGCAGTTAGCCAAAAGCAGCCCAGTCACCAAAATAAAATGTTGCCATTTCTCCTATTTGCAAATCATGGATACCTTAAAATGTGTGCGTGTGTGTGTGTGTCATATGTATGACACACACACACCCCTAAGAGTGTTTTGTGCCAAAACCTAAACAGCCCACAAACACAGCTGATAACCTAGTAACAGCCCTATGTACCAACAACAAGGGTTATTAACAAAAGGTAAGCCAGGGTTGGAAAACAGTCATTGCAGGCTTTAAAACTCAGTGTTCAGTATCACCAGGCAGTTATTCACAGAGAGCAATTAGCTTCCCCTCTGTGTCACTCTCTCTGCTAACAGGGTGTTTCTGGCCTACAGCAGTTTGGCTCACGGCACACTGGGTGAAAAGACGCTCAGGAGAGCCAGGGTGGGGTGGACACACAGGGAGGGGGGCCCGAGGTGTTAAATACAGTTGTGTAGCCACAAAGTATGTGTGTGCATGCGTGCTGTGATTGCAGAAAAGCAGTGAGGAATAGAGCCAAAGAGGATTGTGGGGGGATTTGTATCCATTTCCACTCATTTTTCACTTGAGAGAGGATTTAGGGGAAAGGTTGAGAGAGTTTTGCGGGGCGCAGGGTCAGTTTAAGTATCTTTGTTGGATGTTGTGGTTAGCACAGTTCCATGATGGTGCAACCAGTGACGGTGGTTTGAAAATCATGTTTGTTCCACTGTGATAAATGGAAACAAAATGATGGCCAAACTAATATTTCCTTGAAACTGAGACCACAGGGGGTCATATTAAACCTCCCAGCACAACAAACACCGTAATTAAGTCCAACTGTGGTCAGTGGCGTGTGTCTGCACGGTCAGATATTATTACCCGAGGGCGGACCACAACATTTAGGTGCCATGATCTCGAGGAGCTGCTCTCGTACTGGACATCACCGACCTTAAAAGATGTTCCGCGAGGGTCATAAGATATGGATAACTGTGGTTTATCTTACCAAATATCTGTAACTGAAGCTCTCAGAAAAGCTGGGGGGGGGAGGAAAGGCTGAGAGTGATGAGATGATAAAGAGAGAAACAGGAAGCTGTCAGGGTTCATGGTTAGGGTCGGTAATCAGGTTTTAATGTGAACATGTCTCTGCAGCTGACCGACTGAAGCATCATTTACCAGTAAACACACACACAATCGGCTCACGACTGCCGGAGTGCGTACCATAATCAGCATCCCGCCACAATCAGGAATCACTGTCAATGGCCATGGCAATCACTGCAGGAGCGCTCCAGCCAAGTCATATGATGGATGAGCGGTGATGTCATCAGGATGTTATCATCTGGTTGGCTAATGACAGGAAGTTTTGAGGGCAGAGGTCCTGGCCTTCGTCTTTGCCTTCAGGCTGGATTGTTTGGTGATCTTTTGTAGTGAAAGTGACATTTTATGAGAAGACCAGAGTCCATGGTTACATTTTATGTTTGACCATAAAAATAGTTTGAACAAATAATCTTAACTGTCAGGCCGTTTCTATTATTTGCCAAGTGTCAAGTGTTACACATGCGTTTAGACAGACCAGAGATTTAGCCATACAAACATCTAGAATTATTAAAAGAAATAACATCATTGTGTAAGGTGCATCTCTGTTTGCCAGAGAACTCTTGAATCTTTATTTTACAGGAATATTATGTGAACTTGCTTAACCCTGACCCTCACTCTTTATACTTAATTTCACACTGTCCAGCTGTCAGTGCTGATTTTTTTTTAATCAGACTGAACTGTGACCTTAAAATTGAAAGTTAAATCAAATTTTGAAACCCCCACTTATAGCTAAAAATGTGCTCCAAACTTCTTATCGGTCAACTTGTAGGGGGTAAAAATTAATGAAACTGTCCTTTTAAGAATACAGAAACAGCAATTCACCGTCATTTTATCAAGTCTCCCAAAACAACGTAGGCTGTGTTTACACTCAAGTGAGAAAAAAGAAAAAAACATGGAACCGACTTTTCACATGGGAGATGATTCCTGTTCCTGTTAACATTTTTTTTTTTTTAAACGGGACCACTATTGTTCCCACGTGTTTACTACTGTAAACATTAAAAACGCATTAAGAATGATATTTACCCAAACTTAACCAAGTTGTTTGTTTAAATCTAGCCAAACCCTTACCATAGCTTTTGTCACATCATAAAACTAATTACTTTTCAACACTGATTTGCTGCAATACTGGCCCCTATCGACAGAGGGGCCTCAGATCAAAAATCTGTGTTGTCGTTTTCTTTTTGTCGTTGTTGTTTCATTTGGAGCACTTGTTGAAAAATGTGGGTGAGAGTGGGAGTCACATTTTTCTTCACTGTAGCTCTGCTTTCTGCGATAATGCAGAATAAGGTGACACTGGTGAAATAGCACACTATCTGGAGAAATTATTTAAAGATGCGTGTCTGTTTGTCTGTCGGAACATATATATATATATATATAAGATTTGACTCGGTGGGAAAACTAAGTAGAAAAACAGGGGCAGATTTTTTGTCCTCTGCATGAGGCCAGATGCACATTTATGACATTAATTTATCTGTTTTTCTGTTTTACAATA
>OMLP01021178.1:36831-50136 GCA_900302685.1 Spondyliosoma cantharus
CCCCCCCCCCCTTTTTACAAAGTACAGGAAGCTGTAAGACAAACTGTAATCAACAATGGAAAGAGCAGTACTGAATAGGCTGATTGAGCGGGGAAAGCGGGGGGCATCAGCTGGAGGGATTGTTTTGGGGTATTATAGAATGTAAAACTGTAGTCAAGTGCTGTTAGATATGGTTCACTGGAAAAATGCATTTCATGGAGGAAGTTTCACATGAAGGTGGACGATCAAGTCGGAAAATATGGGAAAGTTTGTCCAAGTTTCCAAATGATACTTTACCTGATAACCTTTAACCTGTTCAACATGCGGAGAATGAATGTTAAATGGTATCAAGACAACCACAGTACGTACACATATACCGTAGCGTTTCAGTAATGAGCACATAGATCGGGCTGAACAGGTGAGACCAATTAAATCAGGCAGTGATTCAGCATCAGCCGTCATATGTATTAATCATGTCTCAGGTCTCATAACATTAAAGTATTCATAGAAATGAGAGAGAACAAAAAAAAAGTTTTGGGACAATGCAACAAAAGGAAGACATTACAACTCCAAACAGAGGGATCAATATCATAAGAAGTAGTGGAACAAATGGGGAAGTGGTAGTTATAAGAATCAGACAGAGACGTTGACGCAGTAATGCTAAAGGAATGGCTTGACAATTTGAGAAATACACTTAATCCACCTTCTTATAGTAAAAAATGTCTGTACAGTTAACATGACCCTATATCGGGTTGAAAAAGGGGAATACAGTTAGCTTGGCTCTCACTGAAGGGATCAATATCCACCTAACACCACCTCGTACACAGTAGATGTAAAAAGGGCAAATTGTGCCTTAAATTTCCCTTAAAATAAACTTCATTAAACTCCAAGAACTCCCAGAGAGAGGCCAAAAAAATCGGCCAGCAAACCCCCATTAACTTTTTATTTTATAGTTTGTTTTTTAAACAGCGGGCAGTTAGCTTAGCTCAGCATAAAGGCTTGATATAGCTAGCCTGGCTCCGTCCAAAGATAACGAAATCTGCCTATAAGCACACTTAAAGCAAAATAAAAAAGGTGTGGCTTGACAGAGGTTACACGAAGATAAGCTAATTATTACCCAGCAATGACTTCATATTTATTATATAAGACTCTTGGTCAAGTGAACTGGGCAGTTCCCACTTATACTTTGACTGTACATTTTTCATAATTGTAAAATGGGTCATTGTGATCAGTGCCATGACAAAATAAACAACAGTGCATACAGTATTCTTATAACACACAACTTTATAGTACAAAGACAGGAAATAATTCTATCAAAGAATTATGAAAGTTGAACAACTGGAGACTAAAGTTAAAGTGTATTAGAGTGTGGAGGCAGTGGGGAGGTCAGATGTGAGGGGAAATGACAGCAGGTGGACTGATCAGAATTACATCCTCACGTCCTGAGGGAGGCAGTAACACCATGGAGGCCGGCTGCAGCAACACCCCGAAGAAGAAGAAAGTGGAGGACTTCAGGAAGTCAGAATGGTCAGGCAAAACACACGGAGGCCATCATCTGTGATTCCTTGCACTAGTTTAATCTTTGGCTTTCTGTGGCAATACATAGCAAAGTCAACCAATCAGGTAAGATTGATGTTTCTGTCTAAATATGCAATTTAACCAAGGAATATGCTCTGAGTGAGTTTTGTCTTGAAAGTCATGTTTGCCTTGGCTACCCCATATGCTATTTAGTGGCTGGAGGCTGGAGCAGCATTGCATCATGTTTCAGAGAGTAATATCATGATTAACTCCAAGTCATATTTTGCTTCTACTGCAAACATAACTCCCTCAGGCTGGGCTGCTAATACTATTATTTTCATAGTGCTGCCTCACATTACCAAGCTTAGTAATATTATGAGATGATGCAATATGATGAAAGACCACGGCAGCATGGTCTTTCGATCAGGTATGTCTGAAATATCTGCTAGCATAAACACTTTTGAATGTGTGTGTGCGTGTTCGTCCCACCTCTCCCACTCCGTGACTTGAATTTCACAGCTGTAGGACCTCATCCCTCAGCGTAAAACACAAAAGCAGAGACTACTACTTTGGCAAGTCTTCTGTCTCTCGCTCTTATTATTCTCCATCCCCTTCATCCATCCCACTCCTCTCTTTACGTTTCTCTTTTAGTTGTTGTGTCTGCCTCGCAGCATTCCCTGGCCGTTTCTCCTGTACGAGCTCCTTGTTTTTCTCGGAGCCAGAATCTCCCCAGTGCAATGTCCTATTAGCGAAAATGAGACACGGGAGTCAGGCTACAGGAATGCGTCTTTTCCCCAGACAGCCTATCAATTACCGTGATGGAAAGTTATGATGATAGGTTTTACTGCATCTGTAGAATCTTTGAACTATAGAAATCACACACTGTACTTGTCCTGGTCCTCGGTCCAGATCAGAATGTGATCGGTCTTCTGGATTGTGAATAAAACATTGTCTGGTATCGTAGCACAAGATGTTGAAAGATTGTAAAAATAACTTCAATTAATCTCAGAGAGGTTAGCTGAGGTTGTCTCTATCAGCTGTTTTGCTAGTTTCTTGGACTCCTTCATATTTTTGAGGTTAAAGGGCCACGCCACAGTTTGTCCGCAAAGTCTGAAAATAAATAACCCCGGTGATGTCATCAGGGTTGTCTCAGCTTGAGCTTGAAAAACATTCCGGTTGAAAGCCTGTGTTCCAAACTGTGGGTGTGGAGTTTAAAAGACATGGCACTGCATTTATACACATACTACCTGAGTATGCCGAAAAATACTTAGTAAGTCCTCATACATAGTACGTCAAATGCAGAATGGCAAAACCAGTATACGAGCCTGATCCATAATCCTCTATGCAGCTAAAGATGTATCACTGTCACTGTTTGGGTTTTTAGTTATTTCCTGTTTTACGTTGACGGTTCGCACTTCATGTGTCATGTTTTACTTGACTTCCTGTCTTTGTCTTTTTCACGCCTTTTTTCTCGATCACCTGTGTGTCATTTGTTAATTAGTCTGTGAATTAACAAATTAATTAGTAAGTATTTAGTTTTGTTTGGATTCTCTTAAGCCTGGTTTTATTGCCTGCCTTTTTGTTGCCATTTATTTGTTTTAACCTATACCTGCCTCTTGCTGCATTCATGTGCTCCTCGATATCCCACTTTCTGAGATGTCAACAAACCGAATTCGGAGTTACCGCGTGTGAAGTCAGAATGTGGGAGAAACATGGACGCCAATGTTGTCTGCTGCTCCCTCTCTCTCAGCACAACAATCGGCTGACCCTGAGCATCTGTACTTGACGACCTGGGAATGAAACCAAATAATCAACCATCTTTCTCCAGAATTGCTAACCCCACCTGTAAAGTGATACTGATGACAATGTCAATCATATTGATTTTGAATAAGATGAGTTGGTCTTATCAAATTCTTAGAACAAATAGGGTGAATGGATCCGTGAAACAAAAGGACTAGCCCAAAGTCTGAGATAACCTTGCAGGACTGTATGGTCCTGGATTGGGCTAATGGGTATTTTAGCAGCCCTGACTAGGCTCGATTCTGCAAAGACTTTATAAGACAAACACATGAAGTAGAAACCATTTTACATTGGTTGGAAGTTTGGTTGGAAGTTCTTCAGCCCAAGTGCAATGGTAAAACATCACCATCACCTTTCTGTGACACGTATTGGCTGTTTTTGAGTTCTGTTATGCATTTTCTCACTCTTTAAAAAAAAATAAAACACCCTTAGCAAAGCCATTAACTGAACAAAGAGAGACGTCTAAATAGCTCGGTACAACAGCTGAAGATGATCAGATGATTTATGAAAAACCACAGTCCCCGTTGAATTGATTGGTTTTCTCACTCGTTCTGTCTCTCTTGCAAACCCAAGCCAACTCTCTACAAAGTCGATTGTCTCCAACACTCATATTTTATGTCCACTCTGTAACGAGTTTCATTTATATAATCAGCATCCAGGAATATTTTCTGCAGATGACCTGGCCATCTTCCCAGTATTACAAGCCTTTCTAACATGTGTTGAGTTACTCAGAAAAACTTGTGTGTGAGCGCTGGAGTGTGATCCGCCGCTGTAAATCATGACTTTGCCATTAGTGATAAGCCCCTTTTTGAAGGGCAGGGGAGCGATAAAGCTGTGAGGTTTGGTGTGTGTGTGAGACAGAAAAAAAACACTGAGTGCTGCCAGATACTGCTGATGACATCATAAAGGTTATCTTCCAATCCAACAGATGTGCACATGTCCTGACTACATGAAAACATATATACAGAGAATATGACACACATTCTCCCTCTGGCCCCTCCTCCTATTACTTGCTGTCTCGTCTCTGATTTGTTGAATCTGCTTTAATCACTACCATTATGTGAACAATAAATCATATAACTACTTGCAACGTGAAAGGGGTCACTTGTAGTGACAAACCTACAGGAAATATAGTTTTCCTCAGCTTTAGATACATTCTTTAGCACCATTCAGCCTACTGTGGTTTTGTGGTCAGCAACTTTATGGTTTTGGTTCAGTCTTATACTTAACCATTGTAGGCCACCTGCTCAGCATCAAACGGCAGCCAGACAAAGTTAGCAATTAAGAAAGCTAGCAAGCTATATCAGGCGATTCACATGAAACACTGTTCAGAAATAATGATGACATACATTTTTGTCTGTTCAGAAATATTCCCAACCACACAAAAACACTGCATTTAAAACCTTATGTAAGTAAAAGTATGTACTTAATAAGGTATCAAAAGTAAAAGTATTCATTCTGCAGATAGAAATGTTCCCCCGACAGTTCGCCCAAAAATGGAATTCAGTTTCTGGAGCCTCACAGCAAAACAGCATTGCAGCATTCTCTTAAACAACTGAAGGAGATGGGGACTTTTGACCAATACAAAAACACATTAAATGGCTCCATACAGCTCGTCCTGTATGCTTCCGGAAGCCCTGAGATCCCAAATTGATTTGAAAAGTAGTTATTAACAACCTCGATGCTCGGACAAGCTTGTGCACCCACTTCAGTTCACGGGGTGTGCACTAACTTTCAGCTCAAGTGAAGAACTTGTCTGGGAAGAGAGAATAACTTGGGAGCTTTGGGCATCTGGGGACTTGTATTACACCAATTAAGCTGTATAGTCCGCATCTACCTCATTGATTTAGGATGCAATGCTGTTTTGCTGTGAAGCTCCAGAAGGGCGAGTAGATAATGACTGAATTCTCATTTTTGGGTGAACTTATCCTTTAACCATATATGATGTTTCCCAATATGACATGTTATAGCTGCAGCTGTTTAAGATTGAGCTCATTTTAACTTTTTCATATGCTGTTTGGGAGTTCAATCTACAGCAATGCATCGTATACGATAACATCCACATATGTTTGCGGTGTAGCTTTCCTGTGAGATCTCTAAATTCTTCTCTTTTCATCGGCTCAGGATCCAAGAGGGTTTTTAAAGATTTTATTTATCTCAAGAATGTGGAGAATTTTATCAACACATAAAGGAACACTTCATCTTTCAGTTTATACATATTTTCCAAAACCATTGACCTATTTTTAAGGTTTCCGGATGCTTATTCACCTCGATTAAATTAGCCTGAATACCTGCTCATTTGCAGCATTTTGATCCTCCCGATAAGTGTTAGTTTATCGGAACAGAACAGCTGGTACTCTCTCTGTCTCTTCACTCTCTGTCTCCCACTCCATCTCCCCCTTCCCCACATGGCGCTAGGTGGTTTGCAGAGTAGCAGAGACGGGCTCGTCTCCCTCCCTGCTGCCTCTACATCTGGCCGCGTTGTGTCGAACCTCCCAGCTCGGCCGACAGATAAGCCCCAGTGATGGATACGAGGTGTCACCATCCAAAGCCCTGCCTATCTATTACAGAGCAGAGGCCGTTTCATGTGGTGGCTCTGTTTATGTGCGTGAGCTGGTTTTGTGTGTGTTCTTTGGCAGGGAGGATGGTTCACACATTGGGTCGGTGGGTGTGTGAGGTGAGTGGGTGTTTTGAGGAGCTGTGACTGGAAAGGGAAATTATTAGTGGGAGTAGAGAACCAAAGAGCAGAGATAGACAGAGATACAGAGGGACAGAGTTGAGGGAGACAGATGGAGGAGATGAAGCCTCAGCAGTTGAAAAAGACAGAATGAGACTTAAAACTGAGAAATGTGTTTAGAAAGCAACAACAACTGTCATGTCCTGGCACGGACATTAATTGTATCACCAAGGCACATCAAAGTAGCTGACTGCTGTAATTGTAACAGCCATCGATAGTAACTTAAAATATATAAGGCTGGGTTTGCTATGCTGTTACATGTATGTCCAGGCTATGATTGGGATAATATAAAAGGGATACTAATAATGCTCATCGATACCAATACTTATCAATACTTATCAATAAAGACATTGTGTGAAAAGATGTAAAAAAGATTAAGATGTAAAGAAATAAATAACAAGCTAAAAAGGGACTGTGGTAATCTCCCTACACTTGAGCTAGCAAGTAAGCTCAACTAGCTAGGCATAGCATAGGTGACCAGTTGTTATTTTGCCTACACCTAACCAAGTAATTTTGCTGCCTAAACCTAAACAAGTATTATTGTTACCTAAACCTAACTAAGTATTATTGTTACCTAAACCTCTAAGTATTATTGTTACCCAAACCTAACTAAGTATTATTGTTACCTAAACCTAACTAAGTATTATTGTTACCTTAACCTAACTAAGTATTATTGTTACCCAAACCTAACTAAGTATTATTGTTACCTAAACCTAACTAAGTATTATTGTTACCTTAACCTAACCAAGTATTTCTGTTGCCTAAACCTAACTACAGTGCAACAGAAAACTAAAAAAAAAATGTCAAACAAAAACAATAAAACAGTATTGTATCAAGCTGTCTCTGCCCATGAGATTCAGTCTCAGGGGAGTTTCCTGTGCTGTCCACTTTCATTTCTGCATCAGTGAAATGTTCTACCACTGTGAAATAACTCAGAGGGATTTATCAGCGCTGGACAGTTGTCAAGGCCCCTCGAAGCTCATAAACCTCAACATAATAGTAAGCCCTTCCTCCCCAATCCACAAGCCACTAGAAAGATTCAGGACCCCCGATGGAACAATCAAGACCACCATAAAGCTGTTGACCAGTTGGGATGCTGAATGTCTGTGATCATGGAAACGTAGCTGGTTAGAGACCAAGACAGGTTTCAAAATCTGAGAAAGTTTGTGAACAATGTTCTACCTGTGTGCTCAAGCAAGCAGCTATTTTTTTTTTTTATATACTTGTTGCTTGTAATGTTGGTGATCTATGAATTGAAGCCTCTTGTGCCATCATTAGTTGCACTGGATGAGGACAGCCAATGTAAAGGTAGACTCATTATACACTATAAGAAAGAGACTGAAATGGAAAAATCTGGACAAGTTGAATGACATTGTGGTAGGCGTCTCGCTCGTGGAAAACAATGTTCATGTGTCGGAGAAGAGTAAGAGAAGCAGATGACAAGATTTTAAATGTGAACGGGAATATTTACTGTTTATCCAGAACAGGGGCAACAATGCACGGCAGGATGAAAATATACCTGAAGAAACACTGAGAAAAATGTGCTCTAAATATCCAAACTGTGATTCAGTTTAAAGTTGCAATGAAATGGTAGTCGGAGCATCTTCAGCTTCCATGATGTAACATGGATTGGATCATTCAAAAGCGGGTGAGTGGTCTCCTCCTGTGATTGATGCTAAGCTATTTGCCTCAAGTAACATTTGATTCATTCTTAAGCCCCCCCCCCACATTCAAGATGCTAATGATAATAATTTGTCCAGCTGACTTTGTTTTTTTCATGAGATTTTTAGTTTGCTTCGCCAACACTAGTCAGGCCAGGTCCGGTCAGATCAAACATTTGGTCCAGTCAGGTCAGGTAGGGTCCTGTTGGGTCAGCTGTTCACTCTTTATTTATTTTTGTTTGGGGTCAGCCAGTTATTAGATGAGGTGCAGTTCTCGTCAGGTCTTTTTGTTTTTGTTATTTTATTTATTTCAGAGGAGGCTTTCCACATTTCCAGATTAAAAATCTTGGACATCAAGTTCCGTTTATTCTTCACCTTTTTGCACTGTGAAGCTGACATTTCCCCATGCATGTCTAGGCAGTGTGAAATATAACTTAGTACACCTGATATTGAAGCATAATGTTAAGGCAGTTTTACTTTACATGAGTATTTACATTTCATTTTACTAAATACATTTTCTCCACTCTGTTTCAGAGAGCAATACTACATTTACCTGACAGGTTCAGTCACTAGTCACTTTTCAGTTAAAGTTTTAAAATGCAAAACATATGATGCAGTGCTTCACTATCAAATTAACTAGCACTGTATAAAACAGGGGCAGAGGCAGACCACCCTACATCAGGTTAATGTCCTGCAGCTATGCCCTATTTTTCAAGTCATTTTGAGATTAAAAGAGAGATCTTTGAGATCTTAAAAGATGTACATGACTTGAGAAAAACATGACAGTACCCCAGGAAGAAAAAGTAATTGCATTCTTGTGGTCCTATATCTTATTTTGTATCTGCAATGTAATTGTAGCCGTTTTTCGCCCCTTCCGCTTAAAAAGAAGCAAATATTGTGTGATGCCACTATTTTTAAGTTGCATATAGTGCCAATTACCGCCCCCCCCCACTCCACCGTTGGTATGATGTACCCAAAATTGGCTACAAATGGACAAATTTCAACATATGATAATAATACCCAATAAAACAATTTAGCTTAACTTAAATTAACAATTTAAACTTTTGCTGACTCCTTTACTGCAGTGA
Source organism: Spondyliosoma cantharus (assembly GCA_900302685.1). Taxonomy (NCBI): domain Eukaryota; kingdom Metazoa; phylum Chordata; class Actinopteri; order Spariformes; family Sparidae; genus Spondyliosoma; species Spondyliosoma cantharus. The sequence continues at coordinate 45,615 of OMLP01021178.1, forward strand.
AGGATCTAAATAAGCCTGCTCATTTTTATCAGCATTGGACAGTAAATATATTAAATCCTGAAAATGTTAATTGTCTGGCTGCACCAAGCGATTCCAGCTCTCCACTTGGAGTGGTTCACTTCACATATGTGTGTTTCCACTCGAGACCCTGTACTGCGACCTCCGACCGTGTTAGAGCGCAGTAAAATCTTCCACACTGGCTTTTCCACGTTGATGTACAGTTTCCGCTGCGATCACGAGTGGCTTTTTGGGAGGGCCAGGAGGTCTGTAAAGAGAGGTCAGTCACTACACACACACACACACACACACACACACACCTACACACACACACACACAGAGGCCCGAAAGGAAGGAAATAAGGAGGGTACACAACGGCAAAAGTCCTAAAGACATAGAGGTGTGTATGTTTTACTACGTGTGTGTGTGGTTTCTGTGTGTTCATACATGTAGCTACATGCTGGCATATATTTTGCCAACAGTATGTCAGAGTGATGCAGTAAAAAGCAGCCCTGGAGCACCATAAAGCCAACCCTTTACATATTGTTGCCCTTCAGCGAAATGAGTAAAAAGAAAAAACAATGTAGCGCTCCATTGTTTTTAATAATGAGTGAATTTTTTTAGATACAGGCTCACGTTGTGTTTTTTATTCTCCCATGTAGCTGGACGGCAGCAGAAATGCAATTAAAGTCATTGTTTCATTAGGGCACGTTGCCTGTGAGCAGGATTTAAGAACACCATAACACAGCTACAAGCACACACAGCTTTCTGCACAATACATTTTCACATACACACACATATAATTAGGACCTAAAGCCCCGGCAATTAGAACCCAATCAAAGTTTCCTTCATGCTTGTCAACAATCTTTCCCACATACATTTTTGCTCTACTTTATCTCTTTATTCCTGCATGCTTCCTCCATTTTCCAGAGTTGTTAGTCGGCATAGCCTCTCTCTCTTTCTTTCTCTTTCACCCATCCGTTTGTTTTTCTCTCCCTCCTCTCCGTGTCTCTATCGCAGGCTCTTGGTCTCTAACCCTCGTTCTATCTTTGTGCGGCGTTTTTGCATCTGAAAAGACCACCCATGGGTTCAGGAGGGGGCAGATTCTCGGAGAGGAATTGGTTTAGAATATTAATTGTTTTTTTTTTCTCTCTTTCTTTTTTTCCTGGGAAAACTGCCCACATTAACACCGCCTGCCACTTTCATTTATGTCCCTGTTACGCACTGACAAACTGCAGCGCGAGGATGGCGAGATATTAGGTTGGAATCAAGCTAGCTAGCGTTAGCACTAGCTTCTGTTACTGTAGTTTTACCTTTCTTTCATGTTTCCTTGTAAAAATGTCAACATACTCACAGTTTTCGATATATCATTCAAGATAAATGAGTATCTAGTTCATAGCGTGGAACATCTGTGAATTTTGACAAAGATGAGAAACAATCAGCTCGTTAGCAACTAGCTTGTTAGCTAGTCCTGTGAAATTCTCCCATGTCATTCCAAATTGACAAGGGACTCTTGGGAATGAACTCATCTAAATTTCCAGAAGAAGTTCATTCTTCTGCTGTTTCGCCTTTACCCAGTGCCACACCTTGTTATTACATCTATAGTGACCTCAGAGATTGATGAGATAAACATTTCTCCCCGACCCTCCCAGAGTTTCACCAGCGTCCTGTCATGCTCCGTCTTTCAAAACCTCACACTGCTCCAACAATGGAGAGGCCCGTAATTGTCACCCGTATCGAGCGTATGAGCGGACGACCCGCGTGGAGGGGTATCGAATGGTAATCAGCACGGCACTCTACAGTTAGTGCTGTCACTCAGAGGCTCTGACGTCACTCTGGCATGCCTGCATGATTAGTTCTGGTTCAAATCCAGCTGACCTGCATTGTCAGCCGTGATCAGCGTCCGGCGAATGCCTGTAATGGGATGAACATTGTTCATTTAGAGGTTGCAGTGTTGTAAATGAGCAGTATGTGTTGTGACGCGGGGGAAGAGGGTCAGAGGTCGAGGCTGACGTCCCGCCTGGAATCTTAAATGTAGGCATTTTTTTGTATGATTATGCAGTGATGAACAAAAGAGAAATGTCTAGGTCTCTATGGTTTATAAATATCCTCTTGCGTGGTATTTATCCTTAAGTCTCTTTCTGTTCACCAAGCCACTAACTCAAAACACTAACCCCTTAACTGATCAAGGCATGCCAGCTCTTTCTCCTAAGTATCTTTGGTCAGGTTTTTGGGGAAAATATATGATCTTTGGAATGGATTTTCAAACCCAAGAACCGATATGCTCTCTTTCGGAGACCAAACTATTTTGGTCAGAGAGCAATCATGTCTTGGGTAATGATTTAAAAGCTAAGCATGTTATGTTTGACTGACCTTTTGATATTTAACCAAGGCAGACTATCCCTAACCTGCCCAAGCAGTATGACCTATCTAAATATAACACTAAACACTAAACTTGGCAACTTAGCATACTCAAGGTGGAAATAATTTGCTCTCCATGTGTTTTCTGTTGCAAAGTATGAGTATATAAATGTCACCAGAGGTGGGAAAAAAGGAACTGTAAATACTTTCTTGCTGTACTTAAGCAGATTTTTCAGGTATCTGTACTTTACTTACATTACATCTGTTTTATCTACTCCTTACATTTTCAAAAGAGACTTGCTACTTTAGTTTTAATGAAAGAACGCCACTGTACCACTGAACCCTATCTCTACCGGGTAGATGATGGTTCGCCAGATGGCTTCTTTTGTGCTCTGCATTGGGATCGGAGTACTTCAGCCTCTTCCTCTTTGCTGCCGCCTCTGTGCCTTCCTCCCACGGGACCGTTAGCTCTGTGAGGAGCTCAGTCTTCACATCACTATGTCGGGGCGAAGGCTACCAAAGAAATGCTTTCACATTCGGGAGGACTGATCATTGAGGAGAAAATGGGCTTTTTCTCATCTTTCAATTTTGTGACTCCACATCTCCTCTGTCCTCAAGCCTGTGACCCAGAAATTGATACCAGCAATCTTGAAGAATGTTTCGATTCCTAAAAAGCATCTCGAGGCTTGTCGACGGAGCAGGTTTACCTTCCCACTTTTGGCACCTGTGACCAAAAGAGGTGTGGCACACTCAAGGGCGTAACTTTGGTCTCAGCTTTGGTAGGTACACTGCCCAGCAACCTATCTCTCCCCCAGCCTTTTCTAACCCACAGGAAAAAAAAAAAAAAAAAAGTACTCACTAAATTATGCTGAACAAGTAAATACTTAATTAATTAATTTTTGATTTAAATGAATGCATTTCAAAATGATGCATCAATGAATAAAATGTAGACCTTATATGGTAAGTATATGCATTACACTTATCAAACTTATTAGAAATGACTTTTGAATATAACAGAAATAGGTTTAGGCTTTATGGAACAAACTTTGTTTGTCATTCAAAAAAGAGAAAAAAACAACTTGTGATGAAAAATGCTACTGTAAAATAAAACCCAATCATCCTTCACTTTCATTGCTGATATCTCATCACAGAACCATTGCACTGCACTACATCTGTACTGGATTTCTGCGTTTCCTGAATGCATTTCAAAAATGTGCATCAATGAATAAAATGTAATCTTTATATGCAATACACATATCAAACTTATAAGAAAGAACATTTGGGTAACATTTGAAGAATAACATCTTGACACCTTTAATTATGCAAATCCAACATGTGTTTTCAAAATAACCAGCATGGTGATGAGATTCATGGGTTACGACTGCAAGGCATCCTAAAACAAAGAACTGCAATGATCATACCATATTTGTTCCAAACAAAATTGCTAATTAACATTGTCAACAGCTGAAACTCTGTTAGTAGCCAGTTGCTCACTAGTTTAACTCTTGTAATTGCTGACATTGGTTGACACTCTAGAGGGGACACAGTTGCCTACGTTCACTACACTAACACCTTAATAACACTTTTCCATAGTAGAATGAGTTTTAATGTAAGACTAGGAGGCTTGCATTGTGTGGGTAGTTAGCTAATAAACCTTCAGCCAATCAAATGGCAACATATCTAAACGTGTTGCCTTGCAGGTTACACTAAAGATTGTGATGAGAGGGCACGTTGGAAAAATAGTTCTCAACATATGCTTAATACTACGAATGAGTTTGCGAAAAATATTATATTCAAAGCATTATGTAAAAAAAATCATTATATTATAATACATCAAAATATTGGTAGGGACACCTCTGTCTTTCCCAAACTTTGGTTGTGACTTGTCCCTATTGTCCCTATGCAAACTTACGCCCTTGACACTGCCTTATTTTCAACACATCTTAATTGCTTATTTTTATTGCTATTGTTTTTATCATATATTATCACTGGATTTGTATTCTTTTATTTTCTGTATTATTTTTTCCATGTAATTTCTATATTACTTAAAATGCCTGATTTTGATTGCCTATGTCCTGATTGTTTTAAATCCTGGTTCAATCATGTAAAGCACTTTGTAACTTTGTTTTGAAAAGTGCTGTATAAATAAAGTTTATTATTATTA
>OMLP01021186.1:0-14617 GCA_900302685.1 Spondyliosoma cantharus
GAGCTGGTAATATAATAAAACCCCTCAAACAGGAGTGTCGCTCTACTGGGAACACACACACACACACAGACACAGACACACACAGACACAGACACACACAGACACACAGACACACACACACACACACACACACACACACACACACACACACACACGCGTGCGCACACACACACACACACACACACACACACACACATACTTATACACAGTGGCTCTGTAATTAGACAGGGGTCAATGAAGGAGGTCACAAACGGGTCATGGACAGGTGACAAAGGTGCATTTAATTATTTAATTTAAAGTTTGTCCAAGTCGTTATATTTCTGTTGTGTCTCCATTTCAGAGTCCGGATAAGAGGAAAGTTTTGACCCCTCAGCGGACGTTTGACAGTGAAGGTGAGTAAACCAACCCTAACTCTGACCCATCTGTTCTCTTTCCCCCACACTTCGCCCTTCATTTTACTCTACATCTGTTCTTTCTCGCTCTCTGTCTCTCTCAAATGAAACTTTTCTTTCTGCCCTCCTTTTCCAGAGGAGGAGCTGTACCAGAACTACCAGGAGAAGGCCTTGCATAATGACTCGGATGAGGACGCCGATTCCAGAGAACCCAAACCTGATAACCGCATCGTGGTGCAGTACAGACCCATCCGCACCTCCTGGAGCCAGCTCAGCGTGGTCAGACATAGATCTTACATCTTTCTCACCCTCTCTACATACTGTATACACTCAGTGCTGTGCCTGTGCAGTCTTGGAATGCGAGTGCTCCGAAGAATGCTGTCATATCCAGTTTGGCCCTGGTCCATACCCATCCTCCCACTGTTTCTACCCCTCGCTCTGTTTATCAGGGAGCACAGGAGCATTTCTTCTAAGAACTCGGGTGGGCAGGGAGGCAGACAGTCAGCCGGGCCCACAGGAAGTCTTGGAAGCACTGCTGGGACGAGTGCCAGCGCGTTGGCAAACTCCACGCACACTCGTCAGACTGCAAATATGCTTAAAATGTTGCCTCAACGGAGAAGTGCGGTGGCTGTGCATTACATAATATAGTTAGGGATCGGAATGGAGGGATAGAGGAGTACATAGGGAAGGGAATGAGCTAATTTAGTTTTCTACTCAGGCATTCCCATCTGTTTGTTTACTTGTTGAGAGGGGAATGTGTGGGAGCGAAAACAGGCGAGGGCACAGATAGAGACAATTAGGACTGCAGTGGCTGTGCAGACAATGATACACACACAGACTCTAATAAAGTGAAATTGGATTCAAAGTAAGTAGAGAACATTGAGTATGTTTCGCGGGTCGTTTCGTAACCGGGCTGATCTCGGACAATTACCACGCTGCCTTTCACAAAAGTCGCCTCCTCTTCCATCGCAGCTGCCTTACAGCTGTGGATCTGCGAGTGTGAATGTGTTTGGCCAGATGTAACCCGGCAGGATCCTTCCTTAACTTTCAGATTTTATCGGAAGTGCCTGCATGAGACTGGTGTGATGGGAAATTAGCAAGTTCAAATTAGAGTCAAGAACCGGATAGACAAGTTGTCTTGTCATTCCGAGTCTCTTCTCTCACGTCATCCGAGCTCCTCCCTTTCCTCACTCTCACTGTGGCACCTCTTGTCTCTTGTGACGGGTTTGATGACATGTCACAGCCCAAATTTCCAATTTCCAGGAATCCCCACCTGTACTTTGAGGCGGTGGAGATGTCCTGGAGCTACCTCCAGTTTTTGTCAGTTTCGTTTTGCTTCTAGAGAGGAAACATGGATTCAAGTTTCAAACAAACCTCACTACTGAATAATGATACCTAACCGATTATGCGGTTACACCCAGCGAAACTGCAGAAAGGGATAAAGTTCAGTTGGCATGAGCACACTGAAACCTCACAGCTTTACATAGATAGCTGGTTTTGAACCAGAGTGTTGAACGCCTGGCAGAAGGGAAAGTAAGAGCGAGAGAAATAATAAAGCGGATGTCGTGTGAAAGTAACAGCAAGAACCGCAAGAGATGTTTGGTCTGCTGCAGCTTTGTTTGCTCTCAGTGTTTGTTGAAGGCAGAGAGAAGGAAGGCTCCTTCAGGAGCAGTATCACTTCCTTGTGCCCTCACAACAAAACAGGATGAGAAGCTAGTGGAAGTAAGGAAAGCTTGGCCTCTCAGGGTTTCTGTGATCTTAGTGGAGTATGATGTGAATGTGCCCAGGGTCATATTGGTTTGGTGAAACACGAGATGGAGGCATGTTATTTTTATTCAACCTTACCCTCAAGTTTGACAAAGCCACAGGCTGATTAATTCAATAGCACTCCACACCCAGTCCATTCCAGATTGCTTTGTTTCGATTGTATTCAAATAGCTTTGGACCGAATCTCACCAGCCACATACCAACACGCACTACACTTTTAACTTTTAACCGCTTACCTTTCGGCCAAATTACTCCGAGCAGCCCCATTTTAACTTGAAAGTTTTGTGGATGCAACAGATGTCCTGTTTCTACATTCACTCTGCGCCCTTGAGGGTCTTTGTTTTTACATTTTCTACAAACAACGTCATTGGCTTTCTATCCAGTGTGGTATGCAAAGTGCTTCTTTCTTTGAGTGTGAGGACAACAGTCGCTCACAAACACATAAACATGCTTTAAATGCAAAGGGCCCCAACCTAAAAAAAAAAAGTCAGAGTAGACCAGCTAGACAAAGTGTGACTTTGTGTGTGTTTCTGAAATCTTTTCATGACTTTTTTTTTTTATCTTTTCTTTCTTTCTTCACGATGTGTTTTAGGTGAAGAAAAGTGGGTTGTCCGAGCGGATGAGTCAGGAGGAACGCAAAAGACAAGAGGTGGGAATCACTTCATGCTTTGTTTGGTTCAGTGTTGGGGTGCAACTAACTGCTATTTTTTGATGTCATTATGAATTATTTATTAATCATTTAGTCTATAAAATGTCAAACAATTGTGAAAAATACTCAAAAAAATTCCCCAGAGCCAAAAGTGATGTATTTGAATAGCTTTTTTCATCCAACAAGCGGTCCGAAATCTAAAAACTCTTGATTTACTATCAGAAGTCACAAATCAAAGCATAAAATCTTTGCATTTAAAAAGATGTAACCGCCAAATATTTGACGGTTTTGCTTGAAAAGCAACTGAAAGGATCAGTCGGTTAATAAAATAGTTGCCAATTAATGTTTTTATCAACTTAGCATCACAGGTCCACTCTTGAGGAAATGATCCCGTTTTAGGTTACATGCATGCTATATTAAGAGTTATGAAGCACCGTGGGAGTATTTGCTGTCCATTACTGGTCTAGACCAATAAAAAAGCCATTAAAGGAGTACAGCTGGGAACATGCATCATGGATTGTTATATCTTTAATGTTTATACAATGTACAGGGGAGGAGAAAGACAGATGTTCCAATAAACATCTACCTGAATTTGTGTCACATAAGATTAAGATTGATACAGATAGGTGCACGGTATTGTTTTTTTTAATCGCAAATGGGCTGTAATAAACTGAATATTGTGGAACAAGTGAGTCGTCCCCTCATGTCAGTGTTTCTCTGTTCCTCTCTCTTGCCCTTCTTTAGGCCATTTTTGAGGTGATCTCGTCGGAGCACTCGTATCTCCACAGTCTGGAGGTCCTGATCCGCATGTTTAAGGACTCCCCCGAGCTCAGTGAGGCCATGACCAAGACCGAACACCACCACCTCTTCTCCAACATCAGAGACGTCTGCGAGGCGAGCAAAAAGTAAGTGCGCGGTCATGTTGGGAGATTATTATCAGATGGATATTGTGTTGTTTTTTTTGTTTTTTTTTACATGGTGGTTGGTATTTTTAGCCTGCTCCTACACGTTCCAGTAGTCTATCAGTGTTTGCGGTTTGTTGTTTTGGCTAATGAGTCGCATAATGTTCCCATTTAGGAGCACTTAACGGTCGCGAGACGGCACTCACTCATATGAGGTGTGCCTGTAAACACTATTTACTGTATGGTGAATCCGTTCTTTGATGTACTAGCTGGAGTCTGAGTTGTTTGCAGTGTGTGAGAGATTGTGGTTCGCCGGCACTGAGCTGTTCTCTGTGTGAATGTGAGGTCACGTGCTGGCAGACAGAGAACAGAGCCTGGGGCGAGGGTGAGGGGGCAAATTGGGTGAAAGAACAAAAGAACAAGTTAGCATAATTACACTTGAATTGCCAACATGTGCATTCGGTTGAGAGAGAGCCCAAACACAGACTGGATGTGTCGGTTATTTGCCTGTTTTTTATAGGTGAGCGTAAGAGAAAATACAATGGCTGAAATGTTCTGTTACGAGCCCTCTGAGATTAGCCGTCCATCGTGATTTAGAGCGCATGTTGTGCGGACTGTTAAAGCTCATTCATGGCCAGGTAACTGTGAATTTTCCCGCACACTGATGGAAGCGCTCATGCTTGAGAAGCCGTGAAAGTTGATACTGCACCGCCTCAGCAATTATGCGCCGGGCTCCATTGTTCCTACAATTGATTGACAGAAGAATTTTGAACCCCGTGTGTATTTTATTAGGTTTATGTGTTGTGATGCTTTTGACTCCGGTATCATTTCTCATGTTTTCTTACGATTAGTATTCGGTGTGATCATGGCGTCAAGTGTGAATATCCTCAGGTCAATCTTTATTATGATAACGGCCTCAGATGCCGGTCTGAGACTGTGGCTGTCCTTCTGTGAAGTTATTGCTGCGGTGATGTCAGTTTACAAGCCTGCTATAGGCAATAAAGACTCCACAATTAGTCCAAAGTTTACAGTGTTTTCACACAAGTTTACTGAGGCTACTCTGCCAACGAGTTGTTACTGAGCTTTAAAGGTCCCATATTCTGCTCATTGTTAGGTTTGTGCTTTTATTTTGAGTGTCTACTGGAAAATGTTCACATGCATCAATGTTTTTCTCTCCCTGTCCATTGCTGCAGCACCTCTATTCATAATGCTGTGTTTTAGTGCCTGTCTCTTTTAAAGGGGGAATTCTGGAGAAAGTTTGGTCTGCTCTGATTGGTCAGCTCTCACAAGTCTGAGTAGGCACCTCCCATCTTGTTTCGGCATCATCTCTGCTGGTGTTTTTTTGCAACGATGGCCACGCCGGGAGCATGGCCTGAGGGCGGCGACTGTATAGTTGTGACATCATAACGTTACGGAAGTCCTGGCGGCTCGTTTACAGGCACAATTTCTGAATATGGACTGTGTGCATTTCTCCGTGGACTGAACATGAGATATTTTCACAGCATTTATACACCTAGACCTGATTTACATGGCAAACTCACTTTGAACAATATGGGACCTGTCAGAAACTGTGTTAGTATCACACTGTGAACCTCTAAACATTTTGATGTCCAATCAGATTACAGTGATGTTGAACAGCTAAGTCACATGCAACAAGCAGTCTGGAAAATATCTCCGGGCTCCAACTTTCAAGTGTGACCACTGAACCAGGGACTTGCTCGAAGCTGTGTAAATAAATCTAAGGGTGAATTGAGGTTAAGCTAGCCTTAATCTCTCTGTTGCCTCGGCTGTACATTTACTCAGCTGAAAAATGTAAGTGGCCTACTGAGTTGTATTTTATTTTGGTGTGTGTGTGTGTGCGCATACGTGCAGAGCATTCACTGCCTCCCTTGTGCAACTGTTCGTGACATTTGTTCAAGGATTCCATGTCAGGATCGCAGCCGCCTCCTCGCACAGTGAACGGTTTCCTCTCAGCATACAGCCCATGTACGTTGGACTTATCTCAGTTATCAGAAAGCAAAACAGGCTTCGACAAATATCACCTCTCACGGACAGTATTTGGACATTTATTTACGCTTCATTCCCACTTTGCATGATGTAGCGGTATCTGTAAATTCCTCAAGAGTTCCTTCCTGCGTTGAGACGTGCTGTAGCCCATCTAACGCCTCTCTCTCATTCCAACACAGGCCACACACATTAACGCTGTCCTCTAACCTCCCCCACCCAAATACTGCTGGGGGGGCGGGGGGCAGAGAGAGAGAGAAACGCTGGGACAAGCAAAAGATTGGCCTGTAGCATTGGTTACAAGATGTTTTACTCAGGACAGACGGTCTTTGAGTTTAGTCTCTCAAAGCAAATAGCAGAAACGTCCCTCCACCCGCGGGCTCCTGTGCAGTCTGCATGTGAAGGCTTAAATACAGGTGTTACTGACTGCATTTCAGGTTGCAGCCTCGGGATATGACATGCTTCATTCTTTACTGCAACACATTTTATAATTGCAGCAACATACTGGAATACGGAGGCAAACTGTGAAAGCGAGGCCGGTAGAACTCTTTCATTTTCATTTATCTGGTGGTTATCAGCCTTACTTTGGGCATTCCCCTTGTTTTCGTCACTCTGAGTCAACTCCACTGCCTTGACCCCTTCCCTCATGACTACATGCTGTTAGTGCGGCCAGCGATTTTTGCCCCGGGAGGGAGCGCAGCGTGAACTTGAGCAGCCTTGACCTGCCACAGCCATGAATACACCTTCAGGACACGGGCCAGAGGTCAGGGCACCATGTGTTTGTATTCTGTCATCCTGTGTGCTCACGCCCTTATTAGAAAAAGGCTGAAGTTCAAAGAGCACGAGGTCAGGCATGGTCACAAGAAGCATTCTTTCCCATAGATAGTCACAACACGGTGTGTGTGAAGTAGTTAGGGATGGGCAGGGGCACCAGAGGTGCTATTGCAGATGAGCCCAAACTCGGTCCAGCTGGTCAAGGCCAGCGTCCTGTGTCTGTGCAACAGCTTCCTGTTTGTCACCTTGGATCGTCCATGCTGAAACACTTCTTCTCTTGAAGCAGGCCATGTGGCGTGCCGTTAAAGCGGCCATCTGTTGGTGCTCAGGAAGAGGAAAAGCCTTTTGTGTTATGGTTAATGGTAGGCTATGTCTATTTTAAGAGGCGGGGAGTTCCTCTTTTGTGATCTTCCAGCGGGTTTAGACGTAAGGTGTTCGTGCCGCATCCTGCCTTCCTGACTTGAGGTCTGTCACTGTCCCCCATATTTGCGGGATGAGTCATAATTTGATGCGTATGACTCGAGCTGTTGCCATGTTCGGTATGAATCCCTGACATGCTAAACCCCTTCTTTATCCTGTGTTTAGGTTCTTTAAGGAACTGGAGGAAAGGCACCAACAGAACATAGTGATCGATGACATCAGCGACATCGTTTACAGGCACGCTCAGTCTAACTTCGATCCCTACGTCACGTACTGCTCCAACGAGGTCTACCAGCAGAGGACCCTGCAGAGGCTGGTGTGAGTGACCGAGCAGACGCACGCACAGATATCGTATTTTTGTTTCGCTCTTTCCACTCTGAACATTCAATCTCCCCTCCCGCCCTCTGTTGCAGGTCCAAGAATCCAGCTTTCAAGGAGGTGCTGACCAGGATAGAGGGCCACCCTGACTGCAGGAACCTCCCCATGATCTCCTTCCTCATCCTGCCCATGCAGAGGATCACCCGCCTGCCCCTGCTCATGGACGTGAGTGCGTTAGTGAGGCTGCACGGTAGCATGAGCTCTAGAATTACACGACTTTCACTCTGTTACGCAACGGTTTGTTTGTCCGTGCTGCCCTGACTCATCCTACATGGGATGTGCTCTAACCCCAGAGCTGTTTGTACGACCTTTTCATCAATCCTCGATTATCTTAACTGATTTAGCTCCTCTGTCTCTGAGCTCTGAGTGTTTTTTTTTTTTTTTACTCCTCTTCGGTTTCATGCTTCCCTCGGCTCCACATTACTCTCCCTCTCTTCCTCTCCCTTGCTCTACTTTCATCCTCCTCTCTCCCGTCTTCTGTCAGTGTCTCCCCGGGGACTCTGGGGTTTACGCTTGTACACTCAGAGGCTTCTGGATCCTGAGAAAGTTTTGGTTTCAGATCACTTCTTCCCACAGCTTTCTTAAAGCATCAATATTTTATCTCGCTTCCGAGCGTACATGGGGCCCAGTAAATTGTTCTTGGGTTTCGCACGCGAATGTGTTTTTATGTGGGATATTTACACTATATGTTACTGATTATCGCCGTGACTCCCCTTTTTGTTGCAGACAATCTGTCAGAAGACACCCAAAGACTCTGCACAATATGAAGACTGTAAGAGGGCTTTGCAAGGAGTCAGCAAGGTGTGTGCATTGAGGGAGTCAACCAGAAATTACTCACACTTTGGATTATATGTTTTCCTAAATTTCACTGTCATGCCTATTATATATGTTTGTGTGTGTGCAGGTGGTCAGAAAATGTAACGAAGGAGCTCGCACGATGGAGCGAACGGAGATGATGTACACCATCAACTCTCAGCTGGAGTTCAAGATCAAGGTAAGGACACGGTCAGATTGTTCCCCACTGACATCATGGATTGCGTGTAATTCTGGTGATAGTTCGACATTTTGGGTAATGTGCTTCTTTGCTTCCTTGCTGAGAGATGAATGAGAAGACTGATAACACTCTCATGGTTAGCTTAACACAGTTGGCCTGCCTGATGGTCAACACGGAGTCCTTCCTCACATGGAAAGCTCACTAATTAAAGGTATCCTGTGGAGTTGTTGACCTCCCAGATCAGTTTTTTGTTTTTTTTTTGTGAGTCAATCCCTGATTTGTGCTGATGCAGGAATGTGATGCAAAACAGCTTTCCAGCCAATCAGCATTGCCATATAGTTGACCACATCGCTCTATTGGTTTGTTCACAAAACCCATTAATCAATGAGATCATGATCCAAATTCATCAGATCACCCATCCATCGAACATTAAACACCTGAAATACTTTTTACTTTTTAAAAGTGCGTGTTTCTTATGTAAGACATTACATTACAGTCACGCACTGGCATGTACACACATGCAGACACTGCAGTGCAAAGTACACCATCGCCACTCACTTAGCGAGGAGCTATACACATAATGGACACAAGGCTTGGCAGGCTCAAGTGTGCCTAAGTACTGTGGGAAATAACTGTTGGCACATTTGGGATCCACAGATGTCCCGCGAACATATTCTCAGTCTGCATAGCCAGCTGTTCACACACACACACGTTGTGATTTAGCATTTCCTGACAGCGCCCACATTACAGACATTCTGAAATACGTTATTCGGTTAGATTTACTGTCTCACATCATCTTTCTTATCTTATCTTCCTTCCTTCCATCCAGCCTTTCCCGCTCGTCTCCTCCTCCAGGTGGATGGTGAAGAGAGGAGAGCTGACCGCCTTTGTGGAGGACAACGGCATCTTCCTCAGGCGGACGTCACGGCAGCAGAAAGTGTACTTCTTCCTCTTCAACGACGTCTTCATCGTCACCAGGAAGAAGAGGTGAGAGTGGTGTTTTGGACGTTGCTGCTGCCGATTCTGTGTGTTTGGTTGAGCTGCTGCTGCTGTTGGTGGTGGGTGGCCTTGTCGTGCAGGCTTCGCTCATAACTCACCTGTTCTGACACGTTGAGGGTGAAAGTGTAACCAAGATCCCTCGCAGTGACAACAGTGAGTGTTTAAACCGAATATGACCGTAAACCTGAGCTCAGGGTGTGTTACATTATCTTGTCCGACCTCATGTTTTAACTTGCCCTGCGAAGTGATCCTGTTCAATGCGATCCATGCTGGAATACATAGAACGATTTGAAATACAGGAAAAAAACAACAGCCTCACTGTGACAGAGTGAAGTCATTATTGGCACGGTGGAGGAGGATTTAAAAAATTAACATGGATTGACTCCCCCAACGATTCATGGGTGTGTTAACTAAGCTGAACAGGTGCAGTTACCTGAACCTGCTGCGACTTGGCAGCATAAACCGGAGCCTGTTTTCCTGAAAGTTGCCGAGGTCTCAACATGTCCCGGCGGTGCCATGAATCATCTGGAGCTTGCAGACCTGCTTATTGTCGGACTGGTTGCGAGTCCGCCTGTTTCCCCTCCTCTGTTTCCTCTAGTTTTAGGCAAAAAAAAATCACAGAGCGAGCCATAAAGAGGACTTCCTTGAAATGATGTGGTTTTCATTTGTCTTGCGTGGGTTTCTGTCTATTTGTGCCAAAAAAATCCCTTCCCGTCCATCTCGCTCTGTGCGTCTGGAAGTGATTTTACCGTCACTCGCTCTGACTCCAAAACTCTGACAAAATCCAAGGAATCATTAAAAAAAAAAAAAAAAAAAGGAGAAACATACCATTTGATATTTTTCTGGGAATCCGATCCTGGACGGCAGACTCCAGCAGGGCCTGGTGTCGGGGCCTGCGTGTTGGAAGAGGGATTTGGGAAAGGGTGTGCGCCTTTGAATGGGGAGAAGCTGTTATAATATTGGTTTGTGCTGTGGCGAGCGCTGGAGCCCTGCTGTGGCACGTTACTCCACTGCACTCCATCTGCAGTAATCAAAACAAAAACACACCAGGGGTACGCGAGGCTAGCCAGGCAGCGCCAGGTCACCAACCCTCCCAGACGTAATGGTATAATAGCTCTTTCCCCAGTGTGTGTGTGTGTGTGTGCGTGTGTGTGGGGGGGGATAGCTTACAAGCAGCTAACTGCACTTAGTTGCCAAATGCAATAACAGTGTGTGCTTGAATCATGCTTCTTCCCTCATTTTTCATGAGCTTAAATTTCTAGGAACACCAGAAGGAAAGGGTGGAAGGGTCAGAGTCACAGCACTTACACGGTAGAAAGAAAACATACCTGTGACCTGAGGATGTTTTTTAGTTTTAAAGGCCAATATTTCTTACTGTTCAGGAGAAGGGGAGTGCAAACTTGTCATCCCGCGTTAGTTTGACTGGGGATCCCAAAAGGTTAGTCTGCAAGTCTGTGGCGGCAGTTCAAAAGCATGTGGCTGTAAATAAATCTAGTATTGTATCTGTGTATCAAATCTAATCTCTTTCAAATCTCTTATCATGTCTGTCTGTAGCAGGGATTTTCCAAATCAATGTTTCGTTTTGACTTTCTGTCTGTGCTGACAGCTTTCTATTGTTAGACTTTTATGCCCTGACTGAGTTCAACCAAAATGCCAGCCCTGAGTGATTCAACAATAAAAAAAAAAAAAAAAAAGATTGAAGTGCAGTTTGTTACAAGTTTCACGTTCTCAAACCTGTCCGGAGTGAACCATCTTCTCAAGTAGGAGGATCTTTGGCAATGCTATCAGTGCTCTAGGCTTCCAGTAAGTGGGTTAAGTGTTTTTTTTTTTTATTCAATTGTCAAAAATGATTTAAAATTGAAACTGTGACACCCCTTTTTTTTATTTGATGGGCGCTGATGCACAAAAAATCTTCTAGATGTCTTTTATTTTCATTAAAACAGCCAGTACCCCAGCAAACCTAGCTAACAGGCAACCACTTTGATAATTGATTAATTGTTTAAAGGTGCAAGAGTTTTATAAATTAAAAAACAATAATAATAATAATGATATCAACAGAATCAAATGCGTCTCTGTACTGTGTTAAAGAGATATCTACTGATGTTAGCATGCTAACTAGCTAGCCCCAGGCCTCAAAGCTTTTTTTTCTCCCAGTGGTCAAAGCTCCTGTGCTACAGTAATGGTGTCAGCACCAACACTCCCATGGTAGTCTGGCTAGCTGCATGGCTCACAAGCTAACAGTAGCCACAGTCATGGATAAAAATAATACAGTTAGCAGCAGTTAGCCAGTTGCTCAGTTTTTTGCTCAGTTTCTTCCATGTGAGGATTTACTGCTGTTCTGCTTTTCTGTTACTTTAAATCAAATATTGTTGTTTTTTTTGGACTTTAGGAAACATTTTAAACAATTTTCTGATGTCTAACAGACCAAATAATCAGTCGATTGCTTGAGAATACAATCATGACTTAAGAGAAAACAGAAAATCAAAGTTCTTCTTCAGTAGTGTTTTGTACAGTGGCCTCTAGAAAAGGAGAGAAGATTAAAGTGTCAATAAACAAATCTGTTTGTTTTTGTTTTGTTTATTTGACAACTTTGAACTGGATTTAATGGAATTGGTTATTAGAAACCAAGCCCATGTCAAACTGGGCTATTGTCACGCAGCGGGGGAAAGTGTTGATCTGCTGCTCTCTGGCTCACAGGAACACTTACATAACACTGAGTCCACACCAGCTGGCTCCACTCTCATCTTCCCCCATTTTTTCCTGTGTGATGTTGGGCATCATCTAAACATTTGGTATTGTTGAGCTTCAGATTTCCATCTCTCTCTCTCTTCTCTTGTTTTTCTACTCTCTGTCCTTTTCCTTTCTTTCTGGTAGTCACGACCTCTCTCTCTATGTGTACGTGCAAATCTATAATCCCAGCACTTTCTGTTTTACTTTTTTTTTCTTCCCTTCCCTCTGTTTGTTTGACTTCACCATAGTCTCAGCACTCCTACTTTACACCAGAACATCATGCTCCTACTTTGTAAGTGTTTGTGTGCATGTTTGTCTTCATGTTTGACTTACATGGTCTTATCTCCAAAATCTCTCTGAGGATTTGCGGTAGATCAGATTGTGTGTTGAAGAACTGGTTGTACGCGGGTTGGATGGAAGCTGTCACAGTTGTGATGACGTGTGGTAGATGCCTGTGCTATCTCTACCGGCAGAGAGATCCTCATTCCAGCGAGGTTGTGTGTGTGTTTGTGGAAGACGATCATGAGACTGCATTTCTTTTTCTCATAGTGTTTCGGTTTTGAGCGTCTCTCGCGCACAGTTCGACCGAGTGTATCTCAGCTATTACCCAGCTTCATTCCACTATTTTGCAATAATCTCAACACTGTATTACCTGCTCCCCCTCCCTGCTCACATGAGAAAACTAACCCGACAAACACGCAGATTCCCCGCCCATCCCATTTCCCGCTGTCACGTAAATGCCATTCCTGGCATTTTACCTGTAGGGCTGTGAGGAGCCGAGATGATGACGACTGTAAATTCCAGCCTCCTAAAAGAAAAAAATTGTATGCCTGGTTTAAGAGTTTATTCAGGTGTTAAAGACAAAATAACATTATATGTATCTCACCAAAATTGTAGATGAATTGATCAGTCATAATATTTTGAGGTGTTTTTAATAAATTAAGGGGATCTTAAGGTGTATAAACCCACTACAAATTGAACAATAACTGTTTCCAACCATCCGTGAATTTCACCTTAAAGCTGCTGTTAGCGTTTTAGCTAACTTCCTGTCCGTTTTGCATTTAGCAACCCCCTCCTCTCTATGTCACAACATGAATGATGAGTGGTAATCGCCAAGAGGTGGTGGCAAACAGGAGGATCCTGCTCTCCTAGGACCGCCTCTTTATGGAGTTCTCTGTCCTGATTGGATTAAGTGGACAGGGATCCCAGAAAATATTAATTAAAAAAAAAGGATCACAGCAGCTTTAAATTCGTTTTAAGACATAAAGTGATGGGATGTTCATTGTTTTTGGTTTAAAATTACTGCCCCCTTCCATTAAAATGACGACGTGTGGCTTTACAGGGAGGCGCTAGCTAGCTGGCTAGCTGTCCTCCTGTTGCTTATATTTTTCTAGGCCAAGCTAACTGACTCCTTGCATCACAGCTAGTCACAGCTAGGCAAGTGTAATTTTCCAAAATGTCACTCTTTTCTATTCCAGCTCGTCATCAGGCTGACACACAGAGAGCAGCTTTTGGTTGGTGTTAGCTCCAACTTTAGTCCAAATACTCTTCTTTCTTGCATTTTCTATGTCTGTCCTCATTATAACCCCCCCCCCCCCTGCTTTTATCTGACTTTGTTCTCTCTGTACTCTCTCCTCTTCCAAAGAGGTCTAAGTGGTTGTTGCCAACATGTTTCAACTTGATTGATTGGTGGACAATAGGGGCTGATGGTTAACAGTTGAACCTTGTTGAGAGCCTCCCAGCCGTAACTGGGGATTCTCCAGTGAGTCATGACCCGAGTCCACACGTGTGTAAATGAAAGAGTGACGGTCGGACATGGACAGATGCACTGTCACTACTGTTTGTTGAATTGCAACCTTTGTCCCGTGAACACTAATGGACATGCTGGCTTACAAGAACCTGTCCAGCAGCCTCTCAGCTTGGCTCGGTCTCAGGCTGATGAAACACATGTGGGCTGGACTAAAGCTCCTGTTCTTCAGAGCACGATTTAAAAAAAAAAAAAAAAATAGACACACTCATTTTTCTCCAGGTTCTGTGCTGCATTTGAGGTACCATGTTTCACAATCAGCTCCAGATGTTTCTAACTAAGT
The DNA here is from genome assembly GCA_900302685.1 of Spondyliosoma cantharus. Lineage (NCBI taxonomy): Eukaryota > Metazoa > Chordata > Actinopteri > Spariformes > Sparidae > Spondyliosoma > Spondyliosoma cantharus. The sequence continues at coordinate 14,100 of OMLP01021186.1, forward strand.
CCGTGCGCTGCTAGACACGGGGTCACGCTCAGGTAAAGGGTACTCATGGGAAATGTAGGCACGCTGCACGCTAGAGCAACCAGTGGGCAGCTAATTCAGTGTAATGACGTGTAGAGAGATGAATGTGCGGGCCTAGTAATTTGACAGCTGATTTATTAATCCAGGTGAATTTGATTAACTGCTCCGTGTTCAGCCTCTCCGGGGCTGAACTGCTGAGGGGTAATGAAACCAGATCTCCACTGAAAACAATGGGCTTCGATTTAATGTGTCACAGGAGGAAGGTTGATGGTGTTGTGGAAACACAATCAGCACATATGATCTAATTCAAATGTAATGTTGCATTTGTTCTTATTATTAACAAGATGTTGTTTTTTTTCAAGCATTCTTTATATTTTTTAAATTTTTAAATCCAAATCAGTTAACCAATGAGAACATAATGATCTGTATGTAAACATTTTTACATAACTAATACTGTAAAAAACAGGAATGCAGATGGCTGAATTTGGGGCTGAATGGCA
>OMLP01021189.1:3572-28220 GCA_900302685.1 Spondyliosoma cantharus
CCTTCTGGTTTGCACCAATGGATGATATTTTGGAAAAAGAATTGTACAGAAGATAATGGGGAGAGACAAATATTTTTTGGATCCCATTGAAGTTGTTTCATGAATCACACATATGATGTTTGTGAATTTAAAAAATGATTTTCCTAAATAAAGTCGCCGTTTCTCGTAACTAAAGATAAGTAGCATCTAGTTTTGTGTTAAAGCGCTCAGTGAACTACATTGTCAACACACGTCACCAACACCAACATGGCCGCCAACTGGGCACAGCAAAAGTATTTACAAAGGTGAAAATCACAATAAATCTGCTCATATTGACAACTGCAGTTATGTGAAAGGAGAGGTGGTCAGTTCTGTGAGCTGCTAATATACAGGAGCAGCGCTACAATGTTTAAGTTTTGGTTTTCGGTGAGCATTCAATGAGGCAACATCCCCAACGTGGCTGCGTAGTATTGATAATGACATATTTTTCACAGTCTGATATTTCATTAGTTTAATGACAAACTGAGACTTTATTGACATAGAAAATGATCTTTTAATTTGACAAACATCACACATGTGATACTTGACACGATTCAAATAGGATAAAAACAATTATTTGTCTCTCTATTCCATACCAAACAGCTAGAAGTCCCATGAGGCAAACCGGAAGGGGCGTGACTTCAGCTCGCTATTCTCAAGGGAAGGAATTGGCTTTGCATTCACTACACTATCTATTTATATTTGAAATCTACAGCAATGCCAGACCAATGGACTCATTTTCAAAACCTGGCGCCTGTATTAGCCACAATGCAGCTAGCTAGTGACGTCACTGGAGGCAATTTATGAAATTACATGCAGCTTCCTCTGGAGCCACAAAAGGCTTTATACCACTTTTACAGATATGTAGTGGTGCTCCCCGACACCTGTAAATATACTTTAATGTGTAAACTTGTCTGAACGACCCTTTTAAGTGCTTAATAAGATTATGAGCAATGCATGGAAATTACTGTATGTGTGACTATTAGACAATATGTGACTGTCAGTAAACCAAGTTATGGAGATCATTTATTGGTCCAGTGTTTTCCATCTAATTCAGAAAAAACTTAGACCCATTTGTTATGCCGATATTGTGTATCCTAAAAGTACTTTGCCTCACTTTCAACTTTAAATGTTATTTATTTAACATGTTTGTTTCATACTTGTCACTGTGATATGTATGACGTTCTTCTCTTCAGTGAAATGGCAATGGTTAACATTATCATTATTATTATTTTTAAATGCATTCATAGTTATTACCCAATGTACAGTACTTGGAGCACTTCTACAGCCATGAATCTCAATGTATTTATCTAGTCATGTGGTTCTGTGAAATAATCATATGTTTTCATTTAAGATTTTTATCTGAAAAAATAAATAATATTGTAAAAAGCAGAATAATTCTCTCTGAAAAGGAGTAGAGTAGGAGTATCAAGTACCTCAAAATTGTACAGTACTTGAGTAAACATTACTTTCCACCACTGGTCTGAACTGAGTGCAGAAGAGTCAGGTGGTGCTGAGAACACACCCCATGAATATTTTTTGAATATCTGATATTGAATACATGGAACACATTCAATTGTTTAGACTACACCATGCAGATGCTTTTAACCTACTGGGTTCAAATGGGAACAGTAAAGCCCGTCCCCTCATGATTATAGTCATCAGTTTATCACATTTTTCCCTTTTCTGTCACCTGAAGCATTCTTGCACATCAGCTTGATTTTGTTTGGTTCAGTTAAAAATCATGAACCATGCAGGTTGGGTCCTGTTCACTGTAGCCACATCAGTGTTCCCTTTGTCTTTGCTGACATTTTTTTCAATGGTCATGACTACATTACATCAGTGGGTAGGCAAAAGTGATCACTCTTCAAAAGACTTTAATGAATCATGTTTTATTGAAATTACAAAACAGGGGAACATCAAATAAAAACATTCTCTGCTACAAAAACAACTATGGAGCTGAGCTATTCAAGAAGATGCACTTGGACTGGAACATTGAGATTCAAATTTAAATGATATTGCTTATAAAAGCCACTGTTGCAGCAACAATTCTTCACACTACCAAAGTAGTCACATACACATAGTGATGAGAAAATGCAAAAGTAATTGCCATTTTAAGACAGACACTTGTGGATATTTGCCATAAGAATACATACTGTCTATAGAACAGGACACTTTAAAAACAATAAATTAATTAATAAGAGTCTAAAAATTAGGCTTAAAATTAAACCCCCCAATTAAGGCAGAGGATGGGCTCAGCAGCTGTTTATACAATGGGTCTGAGGTGTTAAAACAGAAGCAGTAACAGTTTATTTCTTAATTCCAGAAATGAGAGAAGTAGTCTTAAAAAAAGGCAACTAATGAGATCAAACTACCTCTGATATAAAATATAGACAGGTGAGAAGGTAATGGAAAAATCAACAAGTGTCAAAGAAATTCCCTCATTTGGCATTTTGATGAAGGTGGTGGCGAGCACATCGATTCAAAAGCTCCCATAGGTATTCCATTCAATTGAGATGTCTTGAATGGGAAGGTCACAGCATATGATTCATATCATTTTCATTCATCAGGATAGAAATGTTTCACCACAGCATGAAGGTGATCACTCAGAAACAACTTTGTGTAGATTTGCAGTGACCGTTCCCTCTGAGGGGACGAGTGGACCCAAACCATATCAGCAAAATGCCCCAACAGCATGACCGTATCACCATTTGTTACATTTCTCATCTCATTTATTCAAGTTTTCCATTTAATTTATCACCTGTCTGTGAATAACTTTATTTGAATGTGTATTACTGGCAGCTTATTTGCTTTGCTGGGATATATAACATCAAAATTAAGCCATTTTACATTTTCTTATCAATAAAATATGAGGACATTTCTAAGTATCAGTTTCTCATTGGGGATAGAAGAGGATGTTTCTTTCCTAACAAAGTGAGTGCGGTGCAAACAGACTAGCTTTGGAAGAAACCTTTTGCTTCTCAAGATACTGTCGACCTGAAAGGGATGCAACTCCCATGAATTTCTTAAAATAGGTTGCATATAAATACGTTTGAGAGTGGAGATCTCCAGAGGGCGGGGAGGAGACAGAACTGGCTCTTGTCTTTATAGGAAGTAAGGGGTGGTTGTTCGGGGAGGTATGACACGCTCGGAGTCAGGGACGGCGCGGAACAGCTTTGGCTCTCGCCTGTTGACGTCCTTGAAGACCATGATGGATGCGATGTTTCCACAGCGGTAGCAGTAGTTGGGCGCTGACCACACGGTCACCAGCTTCTCATCAAACATGAACTTGTAGCCTTCATGAACTAGCTGATGTGCACGGCAGATGAGCTTCAGGTTGTTGATGTGAACAAACTATAAACAAAATGTAAGCGTTACTTACATAAAACTGATGCTACAGGTCAAAAGGATGTTTTTTTTCCCCTAATTTTCCACAGATTTATTTTAAATGTTGGCAACACATCCTACCTCATTAGTAACCTTGGAGCCAAACAGCCAGCCTGCACCTCGTGGACTAATAGCCCAGGTGTCTACATCCTCTGGATCAGACCACACAAGATCACAGAAGGCCCCCTTGTGTGGAATCTCTTGGTTGCGTTCAATGGTGCGGATCTGGTCCAAAGTCTTGATGTCAGGTGAAAGACCACCATGGACACACAGGACCTGCTCATCTATCAACTGGGATTAGAGAATAAAAGATTCATTGATTCATTCAAAATCAGGCAGTTTGGGATAGGAAAGATGGGTTTGATATTATATGTCAGTAAAAAAATAAAAAACAAACAAAAGAAACTCAGGAATGAAGAAACCTACACACCAAATATAATACAAAGAAGTTGTCTGACTGTCACACTATGGCAAAGCTTATGTCAATGGGCAAGATTATAATTGTTATGATCCACACTCCAACCCAGTGGTAATGCACCCGAAAGTTGTTTTACAACCACATAGCATTGGTGGATCGGACAAGGTGGGAACACATCAAAAATGATAACGCATAAGAGCCGGCATCACCCAGATGTGTCAATCACGAAATAAACAAGCAAAAACACTAAACAAAAACGAAGACAGCCATCGAATCCACTGTTCTAAAGAAGCCTCTAGATGAAAGCAAACAGTGCTATATAAAAAAAAAAAAAAAAAAAAACTTGTTCTGCGGGGGTGCCCCAATAGCTCAGTTGGTGTGCGTCCCACGAACAGAGGCTTTGTCCTGGGAAGCAGTGGCCCATGCAGGGTTGCTACATGTTAACCTTCCTTGCTCTTTATCTGTCCTATGAAATAAAACCATGAAAAGGCCTAAAAATAAAATAAATAAATAAACTTGCTAAACTTGTCTACAGGCTGTAACAACTAAGTGGTATTATACATGGTGAAAACGGTAACTTGCACTACTGTCAGTTGAAAATCTAGCCTACAGCGTTTGAGATTTTCTTACTTCTCTTCCCGTTTTAACAAACCATGACCCTCCCTATACTGCGGTACATAGCAAACCGTGACTTCTGTGTACAATGACACCCCTGCCAAGTCCACCAATACTGTTCCTGAAGTCTGTTTTTTGCTGTGTGAGCATGACTGAATTCATGTATGTGTCAGAATTATCATGAACAAGTACTATGTTCTACAGGCAAAAATAGCATCATCCAACCAAAGTGAAAGAATCTTAAATCAACTTACAGCTGCCACAGTCAGCATGTCAAAGACTTTTGTGCAATACCGCCAGGCGTTTGCATTTCCATATTTTGTTTGGCACTCATCTAAAAAGAAGCAGAGCATACATGGAAACATGGTTTGGCTGGCTGGTGAAAACAGAAAACATCTGCATGTATCAACAGTAACAGTGAGGCACATGTACATACCATAAAAGCCGTACACTTGTGTTATTTGTCTGCTTTCGTGGTTTCCACGTAGAAGTGTGATACGATCTGGCCACTTTGCTTTTAAAGCTAGCAGGTGTGTAAATGTCTCCAAGCTATAATATCCTCTGTCTACAAAGTCCCCCTAAAGGTGGAAAAAAAGAACATCATCAGAGACCCCGACACATTTAACCGCCTCCATATATGCATTAAAAAAACAGTTCAGTTTTCTCCTGGATACAGTGTATCAAGGGATGCACAATAAGATTTAGGATAATTACTTGCTTCTCATGGCACGATACTGATAAGATAACTGATAATTTCACCTTTTATTCTAAAAATTATTTTCTAACCAGAATTGTACTTTATACTTCAAAAAGCCTTTCTTACTTTCTAGGTGCGCATTTTTAATTCTGTTGCAACACAGAAAACTTACTTACCATGAAAATGTAATTTGTGTCTGGAACTTGGCCTCCAGTTCTGAAGAGCTCGCAAAGATCATAAAACTAGACAGGAACATGAAGGTTTGTTAGTTTGTTTTAAAAGGGAATAGACTACAGCTGTTTAAAAGTACCACAGTTTCAGCAATAAAAATCAAACAAACTCCAACTGTGACGAATTGTACACGGACTGATATAAATGTGGACACTTGTTTTATAGCATATTACGTTTAGAAGAATTATCAATCTAGTAATCAAATTCCTGGTTACATATTTGGCGGCTAAATGTAGGACTGGTGTCACTTATCAATCAATTGACCTGTCATTACGCTGTGAAATTCACAGGTATGGCAATTTATCGCTTTCCCTGCTACTACATTCAAATTGTGCATGTCTTTTAGGAATGCCAACAAAAACAATTTTTTTTTTTTTTTTTTTTTAGACATTTAAGAAACAAGAAAATGGAAATGACTGTATATCAGTAATCTAAAGTAATTTTAAAGGACAAACAAGAACAAGAAACCAGTTGGACTTACCTGACCATGAATATCTCCACAAACAGTAACCGGAGTTGAGACCGGCTGAACATTTGATTCTTCCAGGAGTAAATCACAAACATAATCACATAGTCTCTGAAAAATAAACATGATTTCAGTAAGAGGTCCCAGTCACCCTTTTACAATACATCATCATAACAGCTTATTTTACTCAATGATGAGAAAAGAGTTGAGCTTTTCGTTGGCTTTCTATGTTTTTATATTAAACCTTTTTTTGTTGAACATGGCTCAGGAAAGCTTAACTAAGTGTTAGCCTAAAAAAGTCAGCCAATCTGAAGTCAAAGAGCTAAAAAGATCATTAATCCAATATTCAATGGTCTATACGATTCATGGGTTCTTCAAGCAACCTCCAAACCAGCATCCCCACAGTGATTGTGCCAGTCTCACGCTGGAGACCATAGATCAGGGGTCACCAAACTTTTTGAAACTGAGAGCTACTTCATGGGTACTGAGTCATACGAAGGGCTACCAGTTTGATACGCTCTTCTGAAATAACAACTCAGTTTGCCTTTAGTTATATATGATTATTAATGATACTCATCTATGTGAAGACACTGATCACGTTAATGATTTCTCACAATAATTATCAACAATGACTTAACAAGGTGGGAAACAGATAATATCAATATTCAATTTTCATTTTTAGAACAGGCCTGAGGGCTACTCATGTGGTCCTTGTTGGTGACCCCTGCCATAGATACTCAATCTGTAGGGTTGATGTGATACTGACATTTGTAAGTGAAAAATCCTGATATCCTGGTATATCGGTTGATACACAATTTATTATTTACAGCAATCCCTAAAATATGGTTATCAATCAATATGTTACTCAGTCAGGATATTTTAGTTTAACAATAACATCTAATGTCTAACATTTCACAAGTACACTGATACAGTAAACGTACGTGGAATGTAAAAGGTATACATTATTGCAAGCATTTTTTCTCCATTATAATAAAAAAAAATGGTTTCATATCTGCACATATTGGACAACATATACACTTTTACAGATATATCTGTTGATAATAGGCTGATAATATGTAGGTCAGGCTTAACGTTACATTACCCAAAAATTAAGATGTAAAAATATACGTTTGATCAGAAATTGATAATCACAGATCAATGATAATAATAGATAATAATCTATTTCTTAAACTTTTCAGAATGTATTTATTTTCAATCTGATTCCAGCTTGGATTTTGGGAAACACTGATTGATATTTTCTATCATTTTATGGTCGAAACAAATAATCGAGCAAATAATCGACAATGGCAATAATTGTTAGGCCCGTTGTATTGCATAATTATCAACTAAAGGTCACAAACTGGTGGTGCAAATACTACTGGTTTTGACTGCTGTATGACAGCAGTATTTACAAGAACAAAATATAATTGCTGACGACTAGACGAGATGTTAGCAGACATGTTTGAGGAAGACGACTAACAGATTAGCGTTAGCTCTGAGGCTCTTTGAAGCAGATACGGGTTTCTAAATCAACCGTTTTGCTTTCTTGTTGAAAGCACATGTACATAGTATTTGCCTTATGCCTGAGCGCTACACATTTGAGACTGGGTAGCTATAGCGGCTAACGATATGCCCACTGATCTAGTCTGCCGATGAAACTTGCTGACGATAGGGTGCTGTTTGGCTTGCGCTGCCGTGGTTTCCATGTCCGCATCATTCGTAACATTGAACTCTTATAGTAGCATTCAGCGCTTCCTCTTTGACGCTCCTGTACACACGCTGTCGAACCACCTTGATGGACACCGGTGAAGCTGGTAAAATGTGCATACACAGAATAACAGTCTTTGCTATCACCGAGGAATAATTAATGCTAGCAGTTTAGTTAACGGTACTAGCCACGCTTGTTGAACAAACTTCGTACAGTTACCGCATTTGCTTCCACTGATAATACCAAACCTTAGCCTAACAATACTATTTCAGCTTCTCAAACTCACCTTTAGATCATTTTCCGGCAGGTATTTGCAGTGTCTTGCTATTTCAACGTACTTGTCGAGGTCTAAAGGCGCCATTATCAAAATGCTAACGCCAGAAGATTGCTAAAGTAGTTAGCCGGCTAGCAAGTTCCTTTCCTTGTTCCTCTTCGCCGCTCCTTCGTCTTCAAGTTCCATCACGGCCGTCGACCCAACTAATCACATCCTGTAACAGCCTTCAAAATAAAAATATGTAAGGACGAAACAGCCCCGTCGTAACGAAAAACTCTTTCACTGAAATCAGCGAAGCGATGCACAGGATATTCAATATATTTTACCAACTTACTCAATTTGTACAATATTTTTGAAAAACACATGGACTTTTTAAAATCCTTTACTCTGAAGGTCACAGTAGAGTGGTAGTACCTCCGGCCGACATCACGCTCTCTTTACTGGCGTTTTTCGTGCAGGGCAAATGTAACAGCACCCCCTGCTGCTACAACCGCAAGTGTCTCTTGCACAATATCGTGTACTCATGAACATGGTCTTCGAAGTGTATTTGTTGACAGCAGAGGGCAAACCTGACCAAGTGACAGAGAGCGCAGGACAGGAAACAGCTGCCAACAACAAGTGGGACTTAGATGAACTGGTGACGGCTGACAGAAAAAGCACTTTTTCTTGGATATGTAGCAAATTTAAGAGCAGAATTGTGGATTTCATGGACGTCCAGGCAAACCTGGAGTCCGAATTCCTTATTTGTTCCAAGTAGTATTTACAGCAGTGGATAAAGTATTACAAATTACTTTAAGGTAACACAATCCAATACAAACCCTGCACAACGTAAAGCTTATGTGTTATTAGTGACTTGAATCAATCAATCATCAATTTATCACACACCAATCACAAACCCTGGATATCATCAATTTAACTGTGACCAGATTTTATTGTCTAGATAATCTGTTGAATATACTGTACAGGTGTACATGCTATGCTCGAAATGTAGTATATTGTTTTAGAATTAGTAGTCCCTCCCCCCCAATGTACATTGTCCTATTTTTAATAATTAGGAGAAACTGGTGATTATTTTTTTTATCTTATTTTACAAGGTACTTCAAATAACTTTAAGTTTTTCTTGATTCTGGTGGCCTAGTGGACAAAAGAAGAAGGTCTTTATGGCCTTATGGTGGAACAAAGTCAACTTTGTTTTCATGCTGTAGACTAGAGAGCTGCTTCTCTCCTCAGGCTGTGAGACTCCTCTTTTTTGATGATTCATCCTACCCGGATAAGTCAAATTCCAAGGCATTAAAGGATAAGTACACCCAAAAATGAAAATGCAAACAACTGTAGCTGGGGACTTGTTTTTAAAACAATAAAAGAACTGAAATACACCCCATAAAATGGCTCCATATTCTTCGTTTGGCATTATCCAAGTCTTCAGAAGCCCTGAGATCCCAAACTGATTTGAAAAGACATTAGTTACGCTCTCTATGCACGGTCACCCAGTTCAGACGGGGTGTGCATTATTACCTTTAGCTTGGGAAGATTTTAGCTTTAAACGGGGTGTAAAGCACATATTTTCAAATCAATTTGACATCTCAGGGCTTCCATAGACTTGGATTACGCTGCGTGAGCTGTCCATTTTGAAAACTTTTTTTTTTGTACATTTTTATCACATGTGCGCAGTTCAGGTGTTTAGCAGAATGCTGCAACACCGTTTTTCTGTGAAGCTCCAGAAATGTTTGTTTGGACTGCAAAACATCACATGACTTTCCATCTGCATGAGGGTGAGTAGATAATGACTGAATTTTCATTTTTGAGTGAACTTATCTTTTAAGAATAACAACAATAATTACACAGAAATAACTGGTCTTTTCACTGATGGACTTGTTTGCTTATGTAGATCATATACAGTATTACATTGAGACTGATTTATAACCAGTTAAATGTTCCTTCTTGTATCATATCATAAGCCAACAGTAATTGTAATCACTTTCATGTAGTATTCTATACATGTATGTATATATGTTAATCCCTGTAAAGTTGTCCTAGTTCACAAATATATGTTAAACATGAATCCTGTGTAAATTTGTGTTAAGGTCAGATGTACTTGCTGCCAACTGAACCTATCATCACGCTCCAACACAACCCAGTTATTACACAGCATTCTCACTCTGTCTGAGGAGTTTTCCAAGCTCAGACATACAGCTGCCAGTGTGTCAAGTGGTGTGTGATGAATTGTTTCTGTTATCCAACATGAATCTGCATCAACCAGCCAGACATTCCCACTTCCGTCATTCTGAAGTTGTCTCCCGCGAAGAGTTTGCATTGTGTTGCCTTCCAGACAGTGGAGCAGCTGGTCAGACTTTCCAACCCCTGCGTACATAACAGTGGACAAGCAGACACATCAAAGACAGATGAGCAACTTGTTCTACATATGAGAAGAGAAGACAACAATAGTTCCACACAGGAGCTGTGGTCAACTGTAGAGCTGAATCACAGAGCTGATGTTTGTTGCAGGAAACATTTAGCTTGATCAACTGATCTCTCTCTGGTTGAGGAGCACATGAGGTTTGACCAAACAACTGTGTCATTTGTGGAATTCTTGTTCTTGTTCCTCCACCTGCGTTTACAAAGCATCCACGGTTTACAGCAGATGTTTGTGTTGTTTCTTTATCGTGCACGTTGTAGGCTACAAACGAATGATGTTTTAGAACGTGACTACACTGTGGTTAACATCTGGTCAAGTTTAGGCACAAAATCACTTGGTTAGGGCTAGGAAAGATTATGGTTTGGTCACAAGACCTTTGGCAGGTTTGGGGTTACCATCTGCAGAAGACCTTCCTTGTAGAAACTGGACCTCTCCTCATTGCACTGGAGCTGGCTCTGTAATTGCTTCTCTTTTTGGATATGCAGCCTGTATTCTCCCTTTTTTCTCTCCATCCAGCATTAGAGAGGTTCTTCAACCATTTTGACAATGCATCCATTCTTGTCAGAGGGCCCATGCATCCACGGTATAGAAAGTCTTTCTTTTATGATTTAAAGAAAAAAATGGTTCTACATCAGTGAAGAAGGAATCTTTTCCTTTACGTGTTACTTCAGCTTTGCCGTGCTTTCTTTCACTAATGAGTTGCTGATCAGGTGCTCTCTGGAGGATGTGGTTCCAGGGATAGCAAACTTTTTTTGGTTCCCAAATTCCCCTCAAACATTATTTTAAAGTTATAATAAGATCTGATAATCCTTTATTGATATCCTATACAGAAAATATGGGTGCTGTAACAGCATAGCACAGAATAAGCGCAAGAATAGTGTGCTAACATTTTCACAAATAAAGTTGTTGCATGAAATTACCCGAAACTGGCTGACATATGAAGAACCTGATAGCAGCTACTTAATTAGTAATAAGAGTATTGGTCTCTGTGCAAAATATAATGAAGCTGCAACTTTCACACAGCACAAGTAACCAATTAACATCTGGCTTTTGTCTTTAACGTGAATGGGTACAGCTGGAATTCATTCTGCAGTAGTCATAGATGTTGACAACCAGATGGGCAAGCAAATTTTTTCTCCATTTTCATAGGTGAAGAAACAGACGTTTGCACTTGAATATCCTTTCCACTGGTCTTTATTCAAGCAGCACAATCAGCATTGGGTTTTGAAAAAGAGACTAAAATGAAAGAAAGAAAAAAGAAAGAAAAAGTAACCACTGTTACCGTTCTAATAGAAAGGCAACTTGTTTCCCGGCAAAGGAAAGGAATCTATTTCCTATTCATAGCAGGTTTCTTCCTGTTTAGAAATTATATAAACATGCTTATTTTGGTGTAAAAATGATATAATTGAGTATGGTGTGCACTGTACAATACTGGAGCAAAAAGGACCCAAAACCAAATTCTTGTCCAAGAACCACTGAACAGGATCATCTTCGAGCCATCTTTGTAAGAGACTGGTTTTCCCAGGCTGCTTGCCTCTTGATGAATCAAGGTTTAACATACTGACAATAAACTGGCAATACGTTTTTCAAGTTTAACCAAGGAAACATACATGTATTTACATGCATATACTGTAAACCATGGGGAAACAAATTAACATTCTAGACAGTTATCAGCAGTTTTTTTGATTATCAGAATCATCATGTTTTTTTTCCCCCCATATCACATTTAATAATCTGTAAAGTAATTAGAAGCAAGTACATTTTTCGGCCTCAAAAAACTTTTTGGAGCAGAAATGGAAATAAGTACCTCAAAATTGTACTTAAGGAGGCACTATGTACACTGTAAAACGTCATTACAAAACTCAGTAAAATTAACTTATCTTTTTTAATTATCATACACAACCACTCAAAAGTTTGGATACACCTTCTCATTCAGTGTTTTTTCTTTATTTTAGATCAATACTGAAGACATCCAAACTAAGAAAGAACACATGTAGAATTATGTAGTAAACAAAAAAGTGTCAAACAAACCAGAACATGATTTATATTTTGTAATCTTCAAAGTAGCCACCTTTTGCTTTGGTGGCAGCTTTGCACACTTCTGGAATTCTCTCAATCACATTCATGAGGTAGTTATCTGGAATGATTTTCAATTAACAGGTGCGCCTTGTCATGTTAATTTGTGGAATTTCTTGCCTTCTTAATGTGTTTGACACAATCAGTTGGGTTGTGCAGAGCTAGGGTTGGTGCACAGGTCAATACAGTGAATAGCGCTATTTGACTACTGTTCTAATCCATATTATGGCAAGAAGCACTCAGCTAAGTAAAGAGAAATGACAGTCCATTATTATTTTAAGACATGAAGGTCAGTCAATCCTGAAAATATCAAGAACCATCAAACGCATGATGAAAGTGGCTCTCATGAATACCACCCCAGGAGAGGGAGACCAAGAATTACCTCTGTTGCAGAGGATACATTCATTAGAGTTACCAGACTCAGAAACTGCAAATTAACAGCACCTCATATTGGACCCCCCATAAATGCTTCACAGAGTTCAAGTAGCAGACACATCTCGACATCAACAGTTCAGAGGAGACTACATGAATCGAAGCCACTACTGAGGAAGAACAAGAAGAAGAAGAAGAGAAGTGGTTGGGCCAAGAAACACAAGGAATGGACATTAGACCAGTGGAAATCTGAACATTGGTCTGATATTTTTGGTTCCACCCACCAAGTTTTGTTGGACAAAGAAAAGGTGAACGGATGGTCTCTACATGTGTGGTTCCCACTGTGAAGCATGGAGGAGGAGGTGTGATGGTGTCGGGGTGCTTTGCTGATGACAGTGTTGGTGATTTATTCAAAATTCAAGGCACACTTAACCATCATGGCTACCACAACATTCTGCAGTGAAACGTCATCCCATCTGGTCTGCACTTAGTGGGACCATTATTTGTTTTTCAGCAAGACAATGAACCCCAAACACACCTCCAGGCTGTGTAATGGCTATCTGACTCCTCCAAGACTGTTGGAAAACCATTCCAGGTGACTCCAGGTGACTACATCATGAGTCTGATTGAGAGAATGCCAAGAGGGAGCAAAGCTGTCATCAAAGCAAAAGGTGGCTACTTTGAAGAATCTAAGATATTAAACATATTCTGGCTTGTTTAACAATTGTTTGTTTACTGCATAATTCCATATGTTTTCATAATTATGATGTTTTCAGTATAATCTACAACATAGAAAATAATAATAAAAAAATTGAATGAGAAGGTGTGTCCAAACTTGATTAACTTAAAGTTTATAGTTTTTTATTTTAAGACCACTTCTAAGCTTAATAAACATGATTTCTTATAACTTGAATTATTTTGACTTTAAATGATGAGTTGGATGAATGTAATGTACAATCAACTCATAGAAATATATTCTAAAGAAACATGATCAGCCTATTGGCAGACTTCCCAGCATGCATTGTTTGAGAGGTAAAGCTCTCCTGAGACCCTTTATTTTATAGTTTGAAGAAACCATGTGTTATGTTATGCCTTTAATGCATTTTGAGAGGACTCAGTTATTTTTTCCACAATAACGAAAAAACCAACATGCTAACCATGATAAAAGTTTGTATTGAATTCAGTCTTTAATTTATGAAACATTTATTTCACAACCCAAATGACCTAGAAATGGGTAAAATAATATCCTAATGTCAAAACTGTAACAAAGAAGCAGTAATTGTAGTTTCTTATGGAAAATGAAGAGTTGATTTTTCAAAGTGCAATCTAAATGTGAAGAAATCAAATGTAATTTAAATGTTTGGCAGTGTCACTGGACAGCCATTGGTTCAACCTTATTTTACGTTAGCTGAAAATGTATTTTCAAGTTCAGTTAACTTTAAAATTCACTAAAAACATAAGATTTAAAATAATTTAAACAAACTATTCAAATTAACTCAAATATTAGACACAGCTCAAAATTATTAACAGTGCAGTTTTGGAGAATACATTCAAGGTCATAATTCAATATTTACAATATTAATGAGGTAATGATACAAACTCAGAAATATGTATTTTTTACACAAGTGAATAAATAAGCTGTTCTCAGAGGAAAATAAGGTCCCAGAACACAGTTTGAAGTTAGAAAGGCGGCAGGGTCCGCCACATATAAATAAAGTAAAACAGTGTAAATTGTGTTGTCCTTAAGGTCAGTTTGTTTATTCAGTCATGAAAACAAAGAGTTTGATTATTTAGTTTGTTAAAATCAGCCAAAAAACTATTCTCATTAACATTTCTTCATCAAACCTACAGACTGCTCCTTTAAGTACAGTACTTGAGTAAATGTACTCAGTTCTACAATATCACTGATGACAAGTACTTCAAAACTGACAAAAATGAGACCACCCCTGTTCAAAGTGATTATGTCCCAGGGTTCCACATCTGATGAGAATTTTATTTTTAAATGTTTTATCACACAAAGTGAATACACTGCCTGCTGCTGTCACTTGTGGTTGGAATTAAAGTGAAAATAAATGATTTCCCTTCCTTCTGCGGACCCCATGGAACGCCCTCAATGGCCCCTGGGGGTCCCCGGACCCCACTTTGAGAGCCACCGTTATGGCCCCCCACGTAAAATAAGTAAACCCACACACGCAACAGCAGCTGGACATCGTCGTTATTTTATGGCATTCAGTTCCTGCTTTGGCTTGTCCGAGACAGGCTGCGTGAAAGGGGTTAAATCACGTGTGTGGAGCACTTGGAAACTCGTAAAAGTGTCATTTGAAGAGGACAAAGACATCCCGCGGTGAGCTATAAGATCCCCTGCCGCCGTTCAGCCGGCAGCACTCACCGAGCCTCCTCCTCAGCTTCTCCTCTCTCGGCTCTGCACGCACTGAGTCTGTATCAGCCTGTGTCTGTGTGTGTGTGTCTGTCTGCGGGAGACGAGGATGCGGGCTGTCGTGTTTTGCGGCAGCATCTTTTCGTTGCACCTTTTTCTCTGCGTTCATTGTCTGCCGGTGCACGACCGGAGGACCGGCAGCAGGCGCAAGCTTCAGGTGAGTCCAAGCCAGAGTTTACAGCACGGGGTTCAGGGGTGTGCATGGACACGCAGGAGATCCCAGTGTGCTGCACGCCGCGTGAGAGTGTGTGAGAGAGTTAAAGACAAAGGACATAGGGCTCAGAAGGAATCTACGGGTGAAAATGTTTAACGAAATGATCATTAAAGCCTCGCTGGGAGCAGAGGTTTACTGACAGGTTTCTCTGAAAAGTCTTGAAACGTGAAGCAGCTGGAAATGAGGTAAAGTGAACTGTCTGCAAACTCCTGACTGGTTCCACCGCGAGGCTGTACACTGAACCTTTAGTTCAAACGGCCACTCTAAATGCCTTTGTGCTTGATCTTTCTTGCTGAATGGTATGAAAGAAATGAACCTGCTCAGTGAGGGCTTGTGATGGTTGAGTTTATCAGCAGGTCAGAAGCAGCTCCATGAAGTATCTGACAGCTGAAGTCAGTCCTAACCCTGAGACACCCAGTGGTCAATTCACCTGACGAGTGACGTATGGAAGAGATACTGTTTTTTTTATAAATGGAAAGGTTTTATTTTGGAATTAAACATTTCTTGCAGTAAAAAAAAAAAAAAAGATAAAAATTGCATGCAAAAGCATTTAGCATGTTATACCATTGTGCTGTATCCCCGAGCTGGATAGAATTTGTTTCAAACGCTCTGCAGCTTGATGGATTCCAGGCCTGCTTTCCGGTGTAGCTATCAACAGCGTGAGTGAGAGAGCCAGATTAAGCAGGCAGAGGCAAGTCATCTGGCAACTGGAGGGGGTTAAAAAAAAAAACAACTCACTTTGCTGACTCAAGGGAAAGGGATCAAACAGACAGACACACCAGGCAGACAGACACTCAGTGAGTGAATCTTTTGTCTGTGCATCTGTGTCTGTGGAAAACAGACATGCACATGAAACGCTGCTTTTCATATTTTCGGTTAGCATTGTTTAAGTGCTTGATTTTAGTTGACTTGTTGTTGACAGATTAATCTCAGTAGCATGCAGTCAAGCCCTGACAGCCCGTCGTGTATGGACTAGAGGCCGACCGATTAATCGATTGGGTCGATTGGACCATTTACAAACTATTGTTATCGACTGAACGTGGCTCCGACAGTTGCCGATGGCTGCCTGGATGGAGTACCTCACCATTTTGCATTGAGGATACGCTGAGTCTATCATCATCATTTGAGGGCCACTTCTGCTGAAAATATCTAAATCCTCTTACTCGCCCTCTCCCTCTCAATCTAAAGTGAACGCATTGAGGATGTATTTGGGACCTGATTGCTTAGACCACCATCGGAGGTGGCCGGGCTGCATGTGGCCACAAGGGATGGGACAATGTTAGATTTAACGTGGACTGATGGTGGTGCATTTTCATGAGGAGGATGATCGTCAGTATTCTCAGATGAAGAAGACGGATATTTTATCACACAATGCCCAACGAAGCGAAACGGGTTCTCTGCATTTAACCCTTCACGGGGCAGCAGTGGCCAGCCAACATACAGCGCCGGAGGACGAACTCCAGAGTGCCTTTTGGTCAAGTGTGTCCTTGGCAGTGTTGGGCACGTTACTTTTAAAAAGTAATTAGTTATAGTTACTAGTTACTTCTCCCAAAAAGTAACTGAGTTAGTAACTCCATTATAAAAGTAACTAGTTACCAGGGAAAGTAACTATTGCGTTACTTTTTTTTTTCGGGCGGCGTGGCTCCGTGTCCTTCTTTGTTAGCGGAGCTCACGTTAGCCACACCTGGCCTGCTGTCATCATCGACCGTGTCAACAACGGTGTTTTTGGCCACTAGTTGAGAGACGCTTCATTAGATTAGAGTTGCTTACACTTCGCTCTGGGACATAGTGAACACTTCACATCGTGCCTTTTACCTCAAGGAGATCAAAGTAGGGTCTGTACTTCCACTCTGAAAATGTCAGCTTTCCCTCCGGACTCGCCATCGCTGCAGCTCACCTCTGCTCGTTTGTGTGTGTGAGGCTGCTGTGTGCGTGTGTGGTTTGTGTGTAAATTGAACACTGCCTCTGATTGGCTGGCGAACTCTTACTCATCACTTATGCGCTTGTCTGGCCCCTCCCTCCTCCCTCCGGTGGCTGAGGGCCAAGTCGGATGACTGAAGGTTCAATGAGTAGCTTCAGTTTATAATGCGCCACATTTAATTGTCGGTACCGGCGTTGTAACGGTGGAAATAGTAATCAGTTAGATTACCCGTTACTGAAAAAAATAAGGCTGTTAGTAACGTTAATTTTAACACCGTTATTCCCATCACTGGTCCTTGGCCACACTGAACGACTGCCTACTCAACTGATATCGACTGCGTAACTGCAAGTGGCTACAAGCTCACTGATGCACAGCTAAATATTAAAGTGTGAAACAACACAAGGATGCCACAACAACAGACAACATTGATTCTCCTGAATGAATGCACATGATACACGTTGTCTGTTTCCATGTGGGTCGTAGAATCAAGTGCAACAACACTGCCTTGCAAACCTCTTTTAATTTCTGGTAGACTAGGCACAGGGAGTGCATTGCACTGTCTCTTAAGTGGAGACGGGCGCTGCCAAGATGGCGACAGCCAGTATCACGCACTTTGAGCCTCAGCTCTTCAGAAGCCTCTGGGTGATGTCACAGTTGTTCTGTCCACTATTATCATCATTATTATCATCCAGTTAACTGAACTTAAACATTTTACACAAAAACATGGACGTACTTACGGAAAATGTAAGTAAGTGATAATGGAGAAACTGATTTGTTTGAGTGAAACTGAATTATTGCTGATGAATTGGAAATAACAATCTAAGTTCAATCCACCAAAAAAAGCCAAATCATTTACACTTAAAGGACGTGAGTAATGTTTATAGCGGAGGATCCAGCTCTCATCTCCACTCATGCTAATCCTCTTTATCCTGCAAACCTTCCCTCCACTTGGCATAATCAGCTCGTTTGTGTATAAAACACAGCATGCCTGCTGATATCTGGGACTTTCTGTGGATAAATATTTACTCTTGAGAGATTTCTTCAACTGTGCACACTGTTTATGTCAAGTTTGCACCAGTTATTCCTGGCAAAGGATGTCTTTTGGAGTCAATCTTGTCACATTTATAGTGTGGTGGTTTACGGTTTATGGGCTTTTTATTTTTTTATTCCAACACATAAAGTTAGTCATTTCCAGTGTTGTCAGATCAGCATCCTCGAAAGCTTTGATAACACACTCTGTGTTGTACTGCAGACGACCTGATGTCATGACTGAACAGGGAATTTCCAGACATCTGCTCAATGTGTGTGATGCAGCTTTGTGGAGGTTGGAAGAAAAGGTGTGTGTGTGTGTGTGTGTGTGTGTGTGTGTGTGTGTGTGTGTGTGTGTGTGTGGTGCACATTTTTTCAGTCAAGTGCATGTTCATACCTGCATGCACACATCGTATTTACATGTTTGAGTGACAACAACAAAGTCTCCCCAATGTAACAGATGCCACCTATTAGATAAAACTACAATGCTCCCCTCTGTAGACAGGCTCAGCGCTTAATTTGGGTTGAAGCTGGGGCACGTCAGTTTGGGCGAGACGCCAGAACCACAGAATCCTGTGGTGACATGTTAGCTCCATCTCTAGGATCTCCCCAACATACACAAAGCTTTGCTTCAATGGCATATGTGGCTTTGTTTTTTTAAAACAATTTTAAATAAAAACTTGCCTCTTGCCCACACACTTGCTTTAGTTCTGTCACTCACCTTCAATTTAGCAGCCTGTCAGCTCAACTGAGACTGTGGCTTCAACTTTGTTGAAGTGGTTAAAGCCTCTTCAACGCTGCTGCAGCCACCACTGGGCCCATTATTCTGATTGTTGTCCAGCTATTGTTAAGACGTCACTGCCCATGGCAGCTTTCAACCAGCTGGACTGCCCCAGGAAGATCCAAGATGGGAGCCTTACTAATCCATCTTGGTTTAGGGCTGCTTCTGGCTGATGTCCAGTTGCAGGAAAAGGAAATGGACAAAATGGAACTCAGCTGACAAAACCCCCCTAACCCTGTTGTGGCCACAGAGAACCTGCTTCACCACAACCTCTCAGATCAAGCTGCTGCACTGCACGGGCAGATCGTGTTCTGAGCTAACGGAGCGCAGGACTACAGCTGAACAAGGAGAGGTGGACACATCATTGATGCTCGATCACACACAGTCAAAGTTGACGGTGGTCTAGTGTTGAACTTTTGATACGAAGATGTCGACCATGTTATCATCATCGTCTCGCTGCTGCTGTTTACATTCACCCTGACGCAGATTGGGAAAGAAATGCGCAAAGTGTGTATTTATATTTGTATATAAATAACTGTATATACATTCTATGTTTGTGTTGCTGGAAGAAGTTTACAAACTCATTCTGTTATGCAACCCTTTGTTGTATAATGACATAAATACATTTCTTTGTATCTTGAATCATCAAAAGTCAAGAGTCCTTGCAGCTGCTTTAACTTTCTGGGTAAATTACTGTAAAACAACCATATATTGAATTTGTAATAGGTGATTAAATGGGTTCATATTCACTGCTTTTGGGATTAAAGTTGTAAATTTGGCCCATTATACCCATCATAATGCAACAAACCACTCCTCTATTCTTGACAGCATAATGAGTGGCTGGATTTGGCCTCGATAACACACCTGAGTTCATTCCAGGTACTTTGTTGTTTTTGAGGCTGACTCAGGGCCAGTGTGGCTTGTTGTTGTCGAGTATTAATCCTGTTACAGTAGAGATTTTTGAAGTTTTGCTTAAGCATGGAATTCTTTTCATTGATTGTTTTATTTGCTTTGCAATCAAGAAGGAGAATTTATCAATAAATTAGACTTTAATTACACTCTAAACTGGGCGGAGGGGACATCCTTACACAATTGAGGTTACATTGCTTAAATGTTAAACTCAACTATTGTCTGTGAAATCAAATTAATCCTGTTTGTTGCATCATTAGTTTCACGGGACAATGAGCACAGGTGTTCACCTTACTTGACAGATTAGTGGCTGTTGGGATTTATCTAGAGGAGATTCATATATCATGAGTTCATTCTGACAAGCACTTTATTACAGTAGCTTAAAGCTCTGAAGCTGTAGGTGGTCTGATATCAGATGAAAACAGTACAAACATATTTTCTACAGTGACCTGTAGTAACAGTCCCCATGTTGTGTTAGAGAAAAATAAGTCTTCAATTATCCAACAACTCCGATGACAGATAATATTTCTCAGGTGTTTCTTGTTGACCCCAGGGAATATAAACCTGTTTAAAATTGTGACATCACAATGATGTGAGATTAAGTAACACCAGACAACCATACACCAGCCTCTTGACAGTTCTCACCCAATAATTTCCACCCTCCAGCTAAGATGTCAGCCACATCAGTGTATACATTGGTCTAGCTTTTTGTCTACTCGGCTGCAAATGGCCAAGTCAGCGACTCTAAAGTGTACCAACAATCATAGGCTAATGGGACAGCTGACTTCACTGGCTTTAAACAGTCAAATCAGCAACACAGACACCAAACTGTATCAGCAAGTAACCAACTTCACTGTGTGAGGAAGGAGTGACTGTGTGTGACGGCCACCTGGTACAGCCCCGTATGACACTCAGTAAATGATGTGTTTCAGATTCTGAGCTGAAGCTTTGAAAAGTTGGTCAGACAAAACAAGCATGGGATCATGGGAGTTGTTGTCTTAATTGTTAAACAACCACTATTGCCAAGGAACCTATCTGAAGTAACTCAGGCAGAAAACATATTCACAGACGAGGGAATGTGTTAAAGTTCTATTGAAGTTTAGTAATGTTTGCTAACTTCTCTCCTCACCCTCTGACTTTCTCCTGGAAGTTGTAGCGACAGGCGACAAAATTAAACGCACCATCACCTTGAATAGAATTGAAGATTTCTCTGGATTTGAACATTGTTAAAACATTTGGGAAAATGTAACTACAGGTTCTAGTCTTTTTTTTAGACATATTTAGATAGAAGTGTTACATATTATACCTTTACCTGATAATGGAATTTATACATTTTATTATGACATTGATAAAAAAGTTTGATGGCCTTGGCCCTGGTGCTGATACAGCGCTGCAGAACAGTACATCCATACTTTGGGCACTGGAAAATCGTGACATTTCACTGAATTGTTAATAATTCTTATCAAAAACACATTATTTTCAGCCTGACTGCAGTGTCAGATCAGGTCTAATGCTGATGGTCTCTGTTGGGACTGTTACTTGCTTCTCATTACCTGTTTTTGTCATTGGAGTTTCCAGTCTTCTGTAATCGTTTCCATGGATCACTGCTACAGTCAGGTTGATAAACAGGAGTGAAGATAAATCCACTTTTCAATCCCAAAAGTTAAATTGTGATCTCTGAGCTCTCCTCCCATCAGTAAACTGCTCAAATCAGAGCAGATTCTGATGTGACGGTTTATCCCTCAGGTCTGGCTTAGCTCCGCCACTCTGATCAGCTGAGAGGTGGCTCCTCCGCAGATAACTCTCTGCAAATGTCTTATAGAGACTTGACAGCGAGTCCTCTAGAAGCAGAAATTAAATATTGTTCTTTTCAAAATTTCAGTTCCCACAACAAACCAAGTTAACTTGCGTTCTTTTTTTTTTTTATGGTTCAAGGTGATCTATTTGTCATTATACAACACAGTTGTAGTGTTGCCCAAGTGTTCTCCAAGCTGTTTTGTCAATCAAGCCAAAAACAAAGGCCAAAAAAACCCCAAAACAAGATGGTATCATCAGCATAAGAATGGATATTGGCTAAGGATCAGTTAGAAAATAGCTGTTATTTATCATGGCTAATGAAGATTATGTCTCATTGTGATGACCATAGTGACTGAGCCTTTCTTTGCAGGGATTGCCTCACAGCAGCAGTCATGTTGGTCAGAAGAAGAGGGGAAGGCATGAACAGGACACACTGAATAATCAACACCATTTGAAGTCTGTACTGCCACCTAAAAATGACACAGAGTTCTGGAATCGTCCTCGTTGTGGAGTTCCAGACTATCCAACCTTAATGCAGGTGGACCTGTCATACTTCAACCTAAAGAAGAAGAAGGGAGGCCTGAGTAGACAGCAGCGTCAGAAGCGGTTTGCACTGTTTGGAGGGCGCTGGGAAAAGACTGACCTCACTTACAAGTAAGAAACACAAATACTCTGTTGGTTTATTCAGTTGTTCAGCTATTTACCTCAACTTTTGTCACTTTCATATGATCCAGAATGTACTGATGAATGTTTTGATAAATATAAAATCTCTAAACATATATACAGATATACAGACAGTATATTACAGATATATTTAGAAATTGGTCTCTGCTACAGCTAGACAAATCAGTCATCTACGGTGATATATCAGTCATTATGATCTCATTGCAAATAAATCAGTATGGGTGTTCGGGGTTTTCAGCATTTCTCTGATTGTTGGTGATTGTTCAGTCTGATTGCCAATAGAATTAACTACTTTAGGTATATATTATATTTAGGTTGATATGTATCTTGGTGTGATAAAAAAAAAAAATGTATTCCCAAATACAATACCATTGTGTTACTGGCCTCAACAATTCAGTTTCCATAGGGCCACGTTCTGAATGATACTGGATTTAGTTTCTCTATCTTTCTAGTTAGCTTTAAACTTGGTTTATCAGTCAGTGAAACTGTAAGTTTATTTTAGGCTACAAGACAAAGCAACAGCTCTGTTCAGCAAAGCCTTTTTCCTCCAGTCAGAGTAAAGACACTCTTCACCTCCAGAAAAAAACAATCCATTTTATAATTGACCACTTGATGAAACAGAACCAAGCTGTTGGCTTTAGTTTGTTGTGGACCTCATGTATAAAAAACAAGATGGGAGAGGGGTGGAGACATTTTTTCTTTGCAAGCTTTCAACATATGGTGTAACTTGTTTGTAGATTGAGTTTATAAAAGCAGCAAGGTAGGTGAGCCACCTTGTTGATTGTGGAATCCTCCTGTAATTTAAAGTTGCGTTACTTAACAGTTATTATCATAGAGACATTGATATTTATGTTTTTACCAGGTCGGCCGTGTGACAAAAGCTGAGTTCCAAGTCAAGTCAGCACTGGCACTGACTTCTGCAAGACTATTTGTGTGGGTGCAGATGTGCTCACACTTTACACAGACTGTTGCTACATTGCAAAGAGCCCTGTGCCGTCAGTAAAAACATTCACAAACAGACTGTGCTCTGTAGGCTTTACCGACATAGCTATATGAACATTCAGCCAAACACAAGCTCAAATATGACTCATTAAGAGAGGATGACGTTCTCCCATCTTCAAGGATTTAAATCCAACCTAAAACATTAAAAGCTGCTCACACCAATATTTGTATATCAGCAATGAATCAAATGACTATGTGTATGTGAAGGGGTCATTGGGAGTGACAAATTCTCAGACAGTTATCACTCGACTCTACGGTTCCCCTCAGCTCTGTTTTCAGTGAAAAAGCTCTAAAGCTTTACAATAAAACTCACCGTTGGAAGCTCAATGTCTACTGAATGTGTAAACGGGCAACTGTTTGCAAACACATTTGGCATGATTAATTCATAGTATGTTGTGTTTACAGGTTGTTGCATTGCCCTTAAGTTGGTTACACTTGCCACTGAGTATAAACACTTTTTTCTTTGAATAATTGAAAAACAACAGATATGCAATTTTACGATGAAAATGTCGGCATGTTAATGTTTAGCAGTCATAATGTTGTTACACAGAAACATCTGGGAAGTCTTCTATAGCAACTGCTTGAAAAAGAACAGGCACTTATCAGAAAATACTTG
The DNA here is from genome assembly GCA_900302685.1 of Spondyliosoma cantharus. Taxonomy (NCBI): domain Eukaryota; kingdom Metazoa; phylum Chordata; class Actinopteri; order Spariformes; family Sparidae; genus Spondyliosoma; species Spondyliosoma cantharus. The sequence goes on from OMLP01021189.1 coordinate 27,641, forward strand.
GCAGGTGATTTGACAAACCATCTTTCTGTCACTGCTTAACTTCACCGTGCTTCAGTGCTGTTCTTTGCACTTCCTTCAAAGAAAGAAACCTTCCAGTTGTGATTTAAATAATGCTATAGCAGCTACTCTGACCTTTAAAGGAGCCACATTTGTTGTTTTCAAATGAACAGTTAATTCTCTTGCTGGTCATTCCACTTAAACCACGCTCATAGCTGCCAGTAGTTCCTCAGAGGATGGATGCTGATTGGTCTAAACCACCAAAATTATTCAGCCTCAAGCTTACAGCTTAAAGCCTGGCTAAATGAATTCTTGAAATAGCATGAACATGTGATGTTGTAAATATAGCCGCCTTACTAGGACATTAAGCTGTGGCAATCAATACAAAGCACAGCTGAGGCTGGTGGAATTGTCATTGTCATTGCCTGGGCTTTAGAGAGGACTCAGGTGCAGAATGAGAACAGTTCAGACAGGCTTTTATTCTGAAAATACTTTATTCTCTTAGACAGAGCGATAAATGAACAGGCTATAGAAAACTTCTTCCTAACCTAGAAATGCGAGGAATCATCAAGAAACAAAACAC
>OMLP01021195.1:3000-19469 GCA_900302685.1 Spondyliosoma cantharus
TAGTGCACCGGAGCACCACTCTGCCACTTTTTTCTCCAAGTGAGGAAATAAAATGTTCGCAATTTGCATTATCTGGTTGAATGTTAAAACAGTTATAAAAGTTATAAAGTTATGCTTAAACTACTTAGTTACACTGCATGCTTTCAACAAAGGCTGGCATCTTCTCATTAGCAGAGCTGATCAGCTGTGCATGTGCAGCTCGTTACATTATGTGACACATACTGTATGTAACGAGCTGGGCATGTACAGTACCATCCTGTCATTCACTTTGTGTGCGAAGGCCACGGGGCTGCTTTTTACCTGACCTGGGGCACACTGGATACTTGTTTACTGTGTGGTGTCTGCGTTACCAAGCAGTTGCGGCTCACTGATGTGGATATGAGGTCTACAGGTGGTTTTCAGGTCAATTTTTGCTGAGAACCGTGGGCATGTAGAAGTAGATGAGACTCTGAAACTCTTGATGAAGCGATGCAGCAGCCACACTTGACATATGAGTGAGAAGCAGTGTGAATGGTCTAACCTTGTTAACATGGACGCCATGGTGAAAAGCGAGAGGTAACGTCACGCAGCAGCACTGCACACGCATCCTGTGTGTCCAGCCTGTGAGAGTGCAGCACCAGTAACTGCATATAGGACCTGAGCCAGACTATGAACCTACATTCATTTAAAATTTGACATGTCCAGACTTTCTTTGCACACACAGTCAATGAGGAGTTTCTGCTCTGACAGTTTCAGTGGCAAAAATATTCACAGTTGGACAATGAATATGACAAAAGTTACAGTGCAGCAGCAGCAGCTTTGAATAAATCATAAGGTAAATCAGCCTACCTGCTGCATTTACACTACCCATTACTGGCCGTTAAAGAGAAGGATAAGATGAAAACTAGGCTTGATGAAAAAAGTCATAATTATGAGAGAGAAAAACAATCAAAAGTATTATCACCTTACTGAGATAAATATTTGTAGTTATGCGATATAAAAACAGAACAGTTGAAATTATGGGAGAAAAAACATACATATGATATAAAAAGACATACTTACAAGATATAAAAGTTGAATTTAGATTAGCTTGAGATGAAGGGCAAAAGTACATGCTAAAGTCACAATTATTTTGTCAAAAATGAGATGCAAATGTCATAATGTTCACTTTCTAACTCAGAATTTTGACTTCCTTATAAATGATCTGTCTTTAACTGGGTCATTGTGTAACTAAATATTTTTATACTAACAACATTTTCTGCATGCAAGACAATGTTCCACCTTAAAAGATGCCAGTAGTCTTTGTGAATTAATTGTTAATTTTTAAAAAGAATGTAACAGTGAACATGCATGCCAGTGCCCATACACATGAGGTGCCCTCTAGTACTTAAACAAATAGCACTACAGCCCTGGTGCATTTGGTCTCCTCTCTCTCTTTCTGCCCTTCCGGTGCCAACAGACACATAGAAACCTCCTGGCAGGGCGCGCTTTGCAAACGCTTCACATAACAATATCTGTGATGTCACTCTGTCCCCACCATTACAAACCAAACCTGTGTCCCCGTGTAAAGACTTGAGTTTAACAGGCATCAACAGGATTTGTGATATCAAAACTAGACTCGAAGCCAAGCAGGGTTGAGTATGCAGCTTTAACAAGTGTGAAGTGGAAACCTGCAGCACTCATACTCTGAAAACATACTTTCTGGATGTTTCTCTGAGGGACAAGAAATAGATGTATTACGAGATTTTTTTTATTTTTTTTTTAACCAGGTAATTCAACTTTCATTGTATCAGTGAGATTACATTTAAGCTTTAAGCTTTTAGTTGTGATGGCCATAATGTAAAAGGGCTTTGTTCAAGGATTGTTGCTATTTATCTACAAATCACACACGGGGTAGGACTTACATTTGACTTGTTCTGCCTTACAGCAATTTGTTAAGCACTCTGAACTGCCACTGTGAATGAAATCGACAACATTAATAAAAATGATGTGTTTACACATCCTGTCTCCTCTGTTCAGTTCTTTCTTTGTGTTTCTGTTCAGCTGGAGCATGGTCAGAGTCAGCCATACAGGGAAAATTAAAGGAGTCAATGCGGCACAGAGCAAACGACTCCACTGGGGCTGAAAGAAAGCGGGGCCGTAAGTCTTCTTTAAAAGTCAATCTCTCCCTCTTGTGTACTGATTAAGAGGTCTTATTGGCATGTACATCTGTATTAACACAGCCATCGGTGACCCTCTATGTGTGTGTGTGTGTGTGTGTGTGTGTGTGTATGTGTGTCTGACCAGGCAAGGCGCGAAGAGCCCCACCAGATTGATTCACAAAAGGAGAGGGCTGCTTCACGCTTGTCACAGGGACTCAGAGGGCTAAAAACCCCCTCAGGGAGGAGGGTTGGACTCAGCACCCACCCAGACAGAGCACGGGCACCCAGCAGGGGAAGAGCGCTCACCCCCTTGTCCAGCTGACTCCCTCTTTCTCCCCCATCTCACACACAAACATACAAACACACCACAGGGACTAGGATTAACCCAAGAGAGGACCACAATAGGCACACATGTCCCCCCGTCAGCCAGCCTGGGCCCATTCAGGTCCTCAGTTACTCACCATCCTAACAGGGATTAAGCTTAATGAACTGGAAGGAGTTAACAATAAATGAATCAGGGCCTATAAGCAGCCTCCTAATTCCATTTTGTGTTCTGCCGCTTTTCTTTCCCCCTTTTCTGTTTGAACACAAGGTGTAATCCACTTGACTATCAAAGGTGCAGGGAGAGTATGAATTGAAACTAGCCCTGTCACATGCACACGCACACATGCTGCACACACACACACACACACACACACACACACACAAACCGCCTGCCGCTAATGCAGCTTGCTGATACCATCTGCTCCCATCAATACTGACTCTAGAGAGCACATACGCTTTGGAGAAAAATAACAATTCAAACGTATTTTATATTCTTCTCTTATTAAACCATTTCATAACCTATTCAAAGAAGCTACTGAAAAATTGAATAGCTAATTAAATGCATTATTATTGAATGCAGTGTACTGTACAGTTAGTGTTGATGTAGCCTGCAGGGGGAATGTAATATGCTTGTTGTTTCTGTTTGCAACAGCACATTTGGGCGCATTTTTTAATTTCCTCTGTAATTATGCCATTCCCCAGCTTTGTCAAGAAATGTTCTGACATCTCAGTATGAAATCAACATTTAATTTGATGATTTACAACTCAATTAGGCCAGTCACAAGATGCAGAATAAAAGATTAAAAAAAGACAAAAAACATGAAAACATGCTTGATAGGCTTTTTTCTATCTCGTCTCTGAGATTCTATGCCTGTGTTTTCAACTTGCTTTGCTGACTGGTTTGTTTGTGTTGGTGTTCATTTGTGTGTGTAGTTCAGTGAGCTCCTTGCCTGCATCAGCGTGTCATTCATTGTTTGTATTGACTCTGGTCTCTAAGGAAAGACCTGCACATTCCTCTTCCCTGCCCATGTTTTTTAATTGGAGTGGCTGTAGTGGCTCTCTCTCTGTCTCTCTCTCTCTCTGTCTCTCTCTCTCTGTCTCTCAGACACACATACATACAAACAACACACACTCACTGTCAGTTGACAGCCATTTGAATTGGTTAATTATAGCGTAAACCATTAAATTAGAAGTTGTTTTTAATAAAGTCAAAATCTGCTACAGATACAAGAAAGAGATGGAAGGAGGAAAATAACGGGAATAGATAAATATTCTTATTAAACAAACATTATGCTCTCATAATGATGCTGTCCAGGAAAAGACATATTTCATATCTCCAAATTAAATAATAATAAAATAATTTGTTAAATCTGATGAAATGTCAGACTTTAAGTGCATTGAATGGACAATGATGCAAAAGGACATAAGGACTATATATATATTTTTTTTTTCATGATCGAGGAATAATAGTTTTGTGATATGAGCAGAACCTACATTTTTTCACAATAATTAAATAAAAACTTGCATGACTTTCAATTTTTCGTACATACCTTTGTCCCAGTGCCATGATGCTATTCAATTATATCATTACAATCAATTATAAATACAGGTCAATGCCTGCTGTAGATGCTTGTCTTTATTTTCATGTCATGATTTTGCAAAGGGTAGCATTTTTTAAGGCCACATTTAACTGCTTAACTGATAGTAAATGCATTTATAGGTCAAACCATCTGGCCATGAACTCATACAACCTGTAATCTTTCCTTCAAGCTCATCTTGTTGTTTTGTTAAACTGGCTCTGTCAGGATTCAAGGAAATAAAATGTCTCATTTTTTTTCTGTGATCATAAGACTGTACAGAACATGTGGATAATTATTGTGGAAAACTTTATCAAATTTGATTTTGAGCTTGTTATGTCTATATTGCATTTCAACATATCTCTGTGAGGGTGGTAGTCCAAAAAAGAATGTGCACCTTTCACATTACAATGCTCTGCTCACTTGTTTTCATATGGAAACAAACATTAATAAAAATGAAATGTCTAATGTGTAATGTTTGTAATCTTTTCTTTTAAGAGGAAAAGAACATTCTTATATCTGAGGCAGTTGTAAATACAATATAATATGACCGTGTGATTATTATTCATTCATGATATATTAATGATATATACTGTTAAATAAGCAATCAACCCTGGAATCCTAGCTGTTCTGTAAATTTGCAGTGTCAATACAAATGCAGAAACTTTGCTCCAAAGCAGGGCCAATGTTGCGATATTACATTTCCCTTAAAATTAAAATTAAACCCTTGACCCTTGAAGTTGGAAAACCTGGGAGAATACTTTCAGATTAAAACAACAGCAACAATTGTTCTCCAGACCTACACAGTGCCCCTATAAAGTGAATTCCTGCCTTTCTCAAACTGAAAGTGTTTAGCTGACATGAGCACCCTCTGCTTTGCATGTACACCAATCAGCCATTCAATTAAAAGGGCCTGCCTAATATTGTATTGTATTGGGCTGTGCCGCCAAGCTGAGACAGGGATACGGGACCTTTTGAGGTGTCTGGCATCAGGAAATTGAAAGTGGATCCCCTGGGTGCTGTTGGTTGCAAGGTGGGGCCTACATGGATTGGATTTATGCCAGGTCAGCACCCTGAGCTCTTTCCAATGCTTCTCGAGCCATTCCTGAGTGTTTTTTTTGGGCAGGGGGCGGAGGCATGTGCCATAAGAGAATCTCATTGTAATGAAGGCATGTACTTGGTCTGAAGAAGTGTTTAGGTGGGTGTTGATGCAACATCAACATGAACCCAGGGTTTCTTAACAGAACATTGCCACGTAACAAGATGATCTTGTGGTTTTGATGGTGATCTGTGTGTGGAGACATGTAAAACATTATGAGACAGTACTCTGCTTTTGGAGGTCAGTGATAGCATTGAAATGGATGCTGTAACGCAGCCCCACAGTGTTCAGTGTAATGGAAAAATTAGATCCTCTTGGTGAGGACAAAAGCAGTGGTGTAGAGTTTACTTGGTGAGCCAGCTAACTTTTAACAACGTCTTTCTCACAGGTTTCCTGCTTCCTGTTGAGTATCAATTTTAGGGGAGACGGATGCTTGTTACGGGTTGGCTGTAGTTATGAGACGTCACCACAGCCCCTGCCAGCGATGTCTCATAACTACAGCCAACCCGTCTGTGGAGCAAGCCCAAGCCTAACCCCAAAACTGCTACCAGCCCTCCCACATCTATGGGGTCATCCATAATCACCCTGTTCTGACCCTCTGACTACCTCCATCCTCTATCTCTTCTGACTGTGTCTGTAATCAATTAAAAACGCCTCTGATCTGGAAGCTAGCCTTTTGTTTTGAAGCCAGTTAGTCTGGTCCCCCACTTTGTTCCAGACTGATCTCCAATTGAAAATTTGTAATGACTTTTCATATTTGTTTACATCTTTACGTCCGTGGTTCGCAGAGGATGAACCCCAATGACTTTTCTGATCCCCTGAGATTTCATCTAGTGAAACACGAGATCAAAATGTTAAATAAATGGATGGATTGGCACACAATTCTGTACAAATATTCATGGCATATCTACTGGTTGGATTGCTGTGAATTGTGCTGAAAAAAATGGCAAGATCGATTTACCTAACCAACCTCATTCTGTCAAATTCAAAGCTGAAGGCCTGAGTTGAGAATGTATGCTCCCTTTGAAAAGAAACTTCTTCACCCCTCAGAGAAACAGAAAAAAAATCAGCAATGGCTTCGTCAACCAGAATTATGTTTCCCCACAATCCCAAATCAGTGTGTGTGAATTGGCAACGTAGTCTCTCCTAGAATCTGATGAGGCCTGTCATTTTCCTCTGAGCTCTGATGAGGAGTCATCTGCGGAGACATGTCATTAGAATATGAAAGAAGAAATAAGGGGTCAAAAGTTTCCTCGATGGTTTTCATACAAAGTTTTCTTGATTGGGATATTTTGTGACTGTCATTTCCTCCCCCAGCTCCCACATCCCTGTTGACGATTTGAAGCGTCTTGTGATTGTTTGCCAGTGTCCGAAGCGATCCCAGCGCTCGCTCTGCCGCTGTCTCTGCGAATGGGATGTGGTGAAATCAATCCTGAACTGTCACAGACGACACAGTGCAGGTGTGTGAAGGTGGGAGGAGGGGGAGGGTTTGAATTTACATTTATATATGAATGTAGATGCCTGCAGTGCGCTCCTATCGACATGTTAAGACGTTGACACACTAATCACAGGGCTAGGGGATGCCACCTATCCTGTGAGGTGACAGGAAGAGGCGGCCTGAGCAGGCAGCAGACACACACATACACACATAGGCACGCACGTATGTCCTGCCCCTACAGATAACTACCTGCATGAGCCGTCACTCCTCTGACAACACACAATATTATGCAAATAAGCCTCTGTGTGACAGTGGTGCCACTGATGGGGTTGGCCAAACGGTCTTGCTGACTGCTGATCAGCTCGCTTACGTTCCCTACGCATCTCTGTCTGCAGCCTGTCTCCCCCTCTTTCCTATCATCCCATCAACATCTGGATCCCCCAGTGCCAATTCATCCCCCCTACTTGATTTGACTGTCTGAATAGTGTCTTAATTTGTCCCCCTCTGCTCAGGCCTTCATACTATTCTGCTTTCTCTTTCAAAATCCACTTCTTTTTATTTGATTTTGTTTTTTTTTTATCTATCTGTGTCTAATTTTCAACACCTCAAACTTAAGACCAAACTTGAAACACAGCACCTACTTGCTGCCTTATCTCTTTACAGCAGTGTGACCTTTGATCTATTGGTGCTGCCTCTCATGGTCCCGCATATTAGAGTGGCCGAGCTGCCAAAGCTGACACTTAGCTATCAGTGAAACCAAACCATCAGCCCAGACTGATAAGACATGACCCCAGTTTGATCTTTGAACCTTTGAACTGTCGGACGACCTCAAAATGCACAGGGCCAGTCAAAACAATCACAGCTAGAGCAACTTTTTGGTGACTAGAATTTGGCAACATGTGAAAACGTCACTAAAGTTACTGGTATATTCAGGATTTTAGTTAAAACTATTTTTGCACGTTAAACACATACATATACTTTTTTGTCAGCGTTATATCATATTTTTGTGGCCTCTCGCCACCTGTTTTAAATGACAATAGCTATTTTCGTAATCATTGGTGTTCGAAGTACCTGCTGTAGCTCAGTGCTACAGTAACAAACTAACCAAAGGACTGGCCAACAGATTACACTGTCCCTGTCTTATCTGTAGTATACACCAAAGAAATCCCTTATAAATCCCGTATTAAAAATCAACATTAAACACATTTTGGAGTAAATTGGAGAACTGATAAACAAGGTGAAAAAATTATGCTTCAGTTCCTGTAACTTTATTTTCTGAGCCTTTTCATAGTTCTTCCTGTTGGAAGTCCCCTGCTACAGCTTGTTTAGAGAGATGAATATTTACACAGCAGACGGCAGGCAAGACAGCTGGTATGATAACAGACATACAGACAAGGAAAGCTTGTGGAATCAGCATGAGCGTCTTCTTTTTCCCTCTAATGTCATCTTTATATTGAAGCTGCTCTACCTTAACGCTACAGTCCCCAGCATTGTGGCCCATAGTTGAACCTCATGCTGTACAGACAAGGTGATGGGCTGCAGTGATTACATCTGTCCCTAGAGCGGGGCAAAGAAAATGGCCCTTTTCCTCATTTCTATTATCACATTTGACCTTCCTCATCCTCCCTGGCCTGCCGAAAAGAGCGTTTACGGCACACTTATTAAACATAATCTAGTGAAGTTATTAAAACAAGCCAGCTTACTGAGAGACCTGCCACAATTCAATTACCTGTGTAGCTGGAGGGAGAAGTGGCCAGCGAGGGTGACGAGTCTTCTGCTTTTATAGAGCAGGAGGAACGGTGTAGTTAGCGTGGCTTCAATTAACACAATGGGGCTGCGGCAGTAATGAGCTAGCCCGTGATTGGCCGAGAGGAGAGTTGGAGGTGGATGGCTGTTCGCTGCCGGCACTGAGGGCATTGTCGGGGGCCACAATGAGCTCATACTTTCTTGTCACTCACTCCGTAGTTAGTTCCTGTATTGCGGCTTTTCCATTAGAGCTCGAGTCAAAGATATGACACTGTCATTACAGCACGGTGATGAAATAAAAAAACTCCAAAGACAATTTATTTCATTTTTATGAAGCTCCTTGTTATAAATTACTGTCATTTGCTTATATGACACTGTATTATCTATTATCTCACTTTATGCTATTTTTAGTTTCCCTTCTATCCGTCATCATTGCTGATCTTGACATTTTTTAAAGCCGCTTTTCCCTTATCTCATCACATTTACCTTTTGGCATCCATGAACACTTTCTATGTGCTGATGTAGCTGCACTATGTGTGTCGGTGTTTTAGTGTCTTGTTAACATACCTACAGAGATTCTAATCGCAACCTGTAGTATCTTTGTGTACTGAATTGCTGAAACTCCAATATCAGACCTTTATTTCTGTCTTGAGGATGTTATTATAGTGGCAGGGCTCGAGGGTCCAGCTAATTTTTGGAAGATAAAGTCTTAAAGTATGAGTTGTATTACAAGCAACAATATTCCTAAATAAAAGGTCCTTGGAGTGTGTTTTCAATGCCCTGAAAAATTGTGAAAAAAACTCTTCTTTGCAAATGCTGCCGAAATGAAGTGGAGGAACAGAAAGTTGCCATGACAGTTAAGTTACTTGATCTAGAGCAGTGGTCCTCAATAGCATCCGGCCTGTCGGCCTCCTATTTATGGCCCCGAAGTGTTATTCCTTCATTCGTGTTCCAAGTTCACTGCTAAAAGAAAAGTGAATGAAGAATGGACTGACAAATGTACATTCATTCTCCCTCCAACCAGCACAAGAGTGCCAGGAGACTATAGCTGTGATTAAAATTTCCAATTTGAAACGGCATTATGAGATTGAGAAAATTCAGAGGTAAGAACAACAAAAATAAATGCACTGAAATCGTCATTTCAAGCTGCAAGCAGGATTTTTGTCACATCTATGACTCAACAACAAAAGGCAACAGAGTGCTCACTTAGGCCCCGTACACACGAAAACGCTCTTTACTGTAAACGCACATTTATTGCATCGTTTTGGCCGACTGTCCACATGAATCCTGGAAATGCAGCACCTGAAAATGCACTTTTTTGAAAACGGGTCTCAGGGTGGAAAAATCCGAAAACGCAGCCCTCCCATTCTCATGTGGACGGCGAATCCGCATACTTTCCGAAACGATGACGCCATCGCCCCACCCCTCGACGTCTCATAACAACAACAACAATGGCGGATCTGCTTGTGTTCATGTTTGTTGCAACTTCCTCTCCTTGTAGTCGAGTGTGAGTCGCAGCAGCAGTTCGACCTCATCATCGGTCCACACTAATGATTCTGGTTTCCTTGCACTAGCCATTTTCGTTTTCTTCTACTTGTGTTCGGATTCTCCTTCGACTGTCTGTTTGTAAACAGCACGCAAGCTTAATGCCATACTCCGTCTCTTCTTCTCCATTTTTGGTGAATGTCAAGCGCCCCTAGAGGCCTGGAATATGAACTACAGCGTTTTGAGTCGTTTTCAGTGGATCCGTGGGGATGCAAATATTCTTGAAACGGTGCCAAGGAAGACGGAGGAGAAAAAGATAATTTTGGTTCGTGTGGACTAGGCCTTAGAGTGGTGTGGATTTTGGGTAAGCACAAGAAGCCATTCTCAGATGCAGAAATAATAAAATAATGCATGACTGAAGTGATGGACACAATGTTTGAAGGCAAACAAAAAGAGGAAATATTCAACTATGTATTTCAATTTATGTCAAAATGAAAATGACATTTTATTTTAGTTCATATTTTTGTTGTCCTTTTGAATGAAAAGGACATTTTGTTTTGAAAATTACAGTATTATTGCATGTGGCCTGACTGACCTCAATGCATGGACCTTTGAGTCATTAAAAAAATCTTTGTGGCCCTTTAAGTTTTGTATTTGAGTACCCCTGATCTAGAGTGTGATCCTGGGATGTCTTTGTGTACAATATTCAAGTATTGAGAACAGCTTTACGTTCAACAGTTTCATTCTCCTGCATTTTCTGAACTGAACACAATAGTTCATTATCAAGCTCATAATGTTGTCTTCCCGTAATCACTAATAGATCAACTACTCTCTCAAAAAGGTTATTTTACAGTGTACTTTGTACTGAGCAGGGTCTCATTATTACACATACTGTATAAAACTGTGATGCATAATAAATTGGGCCAACAATAATGTGTGCGGCAAGTAAGATAAATCCGAACGTAAGATAATTCTCTGAATCATTTTGTTTCTTTATTTTGCACTTACCTGTAGCTTGGTAATCAGTAGCTGTTGTGGCATAGCTAACATTTGGTGCATTACAACCTCTGCCGTTTCTCTGGTGGTTTCTGATAAACAATCCATTTTGGGGCACTTGGGATAATGATAGAAATAACTGGCCAATATGTTTCAGTAATACATAGTTACTGTAGCTGACTAGTTTGCCATTATGGTGCCACACAGTGATTTAGTGTACGTTTAGGTGAGCTTGCTCATAGGATTGCACAGAATGATTGGTATACTATCATCAATATTGTGTATCTGCAATATTTTGGATTGATGTTAACGTGCATTTTCAGACAAATAATAATTTCATATTATTTTAAACATTACAAATGTTTTTACAAATGTTGTAACAAATTACAAATAAGCAATTTCAAAATGTTATCAAACAGTAACTCTGAGGACCCCAGAGAGGTGGCAGATACCCCATTAAATTCCCATACGCTATGGCATTGCCAAACGAGTGATTTCAGCATGTTGGTGATGATCAAAAAACTTTGTTTTTTAACTCTAACAACTTTGCTGTTCCAGTTCATCAAGTCATCGATAGGTGAGAAACGACCCAGTTCCACAATATTTTGATTTTTTAAAGATTTATTCTAATTGCTAGAATCAGACGTATGCTTATGGACTCATCTCAAGGGCAACAAGACATCTTTTACACAGCGAAGAATCCTTCTGACTTACAAAACATGGTGAAGTTAGTTATCTGTACTTGTCATTTGGTTTGCTATTCCTGTAACCACACACTTAAATGTAACTTTTTCTTTTTTTCCCCTTTATTCTTTTTGAGTAGTTTTGAGGATTGTTATGCCAAATGCAATACTATCAATTGCAACGTTTTCTATGAAATTCCAGGAATCATTGTCCCTCTAAGAGTGTATTAATAAGAGAAGTGTATCTCCTCTGAAGCATTTGTTTGATATTGACAGGTGTCTCAGCCTACCCTTGCCAAGCATGGTGATTGCTTACCTCAGGTACGTCAAGACCCCTGCGCAAGCCCAACCAAACCCAATACAATAATGATTGATGTGTTTAAGTGGATGAACTATAAACCTGCTATAATCTTCCACAACTGTATTGCAATGCATCTCTATTTGTCAATTGAGTCGCGCTTGCCAATGTGTCTGCATGCATGTGTATGCATCTTTATCGACATGTGCTGTTGGGTGTGAGTGTATATCTGTTTACCTCTGTTTGTTCCAGTGTCTCTTTCAGCACACGGGGATCGGTGGGTTATCAGTGTAATTGGATCACCTCCCTGTCATCATGTCCCGGTGTTTGTTGATAGGCCCTGTTTTAATTTGGCCTTTGTCTCTAATCTGCGGTAGCTGGCCCTCACCGCAGTAATCCCTCAGATAAGTGGCAGACAGATTGGATATCCGAGGAGCAGCAGCCATGCGCCCTGGCCCCGTTTGTAAGCCTCTGTAAATATGAAGTGGGGAGGCTATTTAATGGGGAAAGCAGAGTGAGATGAAAGAGAGAGAAATGGATGAGAGAATGTGCGTTATGGAGCTGGGCTTCTGTTAGAAAGCTCAGGGACCTCGCTCTAAAGTCAAACCAAGGTCAACGGAAGGTGTCAGTTAAGGTCAGAGGGGGTTCCAGCATTTTGTAGCTATTCCTCTGGATGTCAGTCCCGGTGGGGATTACTGCTGAGACTCACTATCACACAGCCTACAGTCCTTGACTTGACAAAGACCATTTCAGCCTATAGTAGCCATTACATCCAACTCATGAAATCTCTTGAAAAGAAAGTGTGATTAGACTCATCTGCTAATTCTTGAAGTTTCCCACTCATGTTAACTCGGCCTGTTTTTTTTTTTTGTTTGTTTTTTTTGCACACATGCAACCTGCTTCTGCGTTTATTACAATGGTTTTATACTTTCAAAAAGCTTCATTCAAGATAACTCATTCATGCATTTTGCAAGAGCAGCATCTTACATGTGTTCTCGGCTGGTAAACCAAAGTTATTACATGTATAATTTCCCCATTCTCCTTTCTCAAAATAAATCAGTCTGTTAGACCCTTCATCCTGTCAGTCACTTTCAGGTCAAGCCAGAAGAATCCTTCTGACTTACATAACATGGAGAAGTTGGTTATCTGTACTGGTCATTTGGTTTGCTGTTCCTGTAACCACACACTTAAATGTCAGGCATGCTTGCCCTAGCTGATTGATAGCTGCTGTTTCATTCACACTAAACAAGCTGTTTGACCATGCATTATATTCATGAATTCATGTAGCGCTTGAGGGGGAGACACAGGTGTGGATGTAGCCTGGGGGTCAGCTGGTTTGGTAGCAGGACTCTGACGCTGGTGGAGTGACACACCGAAGGTCCTTGGTGTAGTTGAGGCCTGTGACAGAGGTGCGGGAGGCTGGATGGCAGCGTTGCTGGTGGAGATGAGGCTCAGGCCTAGTCCACACGTACCAAAACAATCTTTTTTTCCTCCGTCTTCCTTGGCACCGTTTCAAGAATATTTGCATCCACACGGATCCACTGAAAACAACTCAAAACGCTGTAGTTCATATTCCAGGCCTCCAGGGGTGCATGAAAATTCACCAAAGGCAGAGAAGAAGCAGACGGAGACGGAGCATGAGCATTAAGCTTTACAAACAGACAGTAGAAGGAGAATCCGAACACAAGAAGAAGAAGACGAAAATGGATAGTGTAAGGAAACCAGAATCATTAGTGTGGACCGATGATGAGGTCGAACTGTTGCTGCGACTCACACTCAACTTCAAGGAGAGGAAGTTGCAAGAAACATGAACACAAGCAGATCCACCATTGTTGTTGTTGTTATGAGACGTCGAGGGGTGGGACAATGGCGTCATCGTTCTGGAATGTATGCGGATTCGCCGTCCACATGAGAACGGGAGGGCTGCGTTTTCGGATTTTTCCACCCTGAGACCCGTTTTCAAAAAAGCTTGTGACACACTGAACACTCAGCCCTCAACACTCCACCAGTGTAGCCACCGTGACTCTGTGCCAGTCTTGAGGGTGACATATGAGAATAACATCATTACCATGGATAAAATACAACCAATAACATTGGTTTCTCCTGAGTGCAGCAGAGCTCCTCAGTTGATTCTTTGGCCTGGCTGATGTCATGGGATCCTGGCTGACCGCTGCAGCATCTGATCCTTATCAGGGTGTTAGCGTGCAGAGAAGATACAGAAAGGCTGAAGTGATGAGGTTAAAGTTTAGTTCTGACACCTCTGCAACTGTCTGATGCAGCTATTCAGGAAAAAAACGAGTAAAAAAAAACCCGAAAAGAATCTGTGGTCCCAGGCTTGTTTGGAGAGGAGCCTAATTGAATTAGGGCAGAATGAGAACATGGAGGAAGATTTCACATGCTCACAAATGCCTGTAGATCAGTTACTTAGTCTTGGCAGGATTCTTGGCTCCTTCAAGCTGACACTAAAACCATTGAATACACTGAGAAAAGACACCCTTCTCACTCCCACCAGAGAATCCAGGTTCATCTCTCTGCACACAATGTTAGCTGTCAAGAAAAGAGCTCAATAATTGAGTGTTTTTATGCTTCAAAGTCTCTTCTTAATCAACACTACAAGTCATGACAGTAATTTTGTTTTCAATTGCATATATGCTATAAGTTTGTTGGACTAAAAATAACAATGCTGCTGGTTTCTGAAAAGTGACTGTATTTTAATTTTTTGTTTAAAGTATAATATTAATTACACAAAATGCAAAGAAAATGTTATAATTGTTACCTATTTCGGTCACAGAAGTCATATTAATCATACAGATTTTGGACACAGCAGTTCAAGAAGTTCAGAATATTAACACTTCTAGTGTTAAATTATTCATACTTATTTATTCATTATTTTCAGTAATACATACATGTTTTGTTAGGTACCAACAGTGTAAAGGCCCGAGTGAACTGCAAGGATTTATTATTCTTCCCTCCAATGAAGCACATTTTTGAGGGCTTTAACATGCACAAAAACTGATGAAACTCATGGGTTTCAGTCATGCACAAGGAAAAATGGCTTGCTCGTGGCCCCTGAAATATAGTCCCTGGGATTGCTTTGACGTGCATTTATGAAATTCCATACATACGTATCACATCTAGACCTACAAAACGTTTCCTGGTGCCATTATCTAAACCAGACAAAATGTGAATTTTTGAATTCAGTGCAAATTTATGCCCATTCAGGTCTCTTGTACTTTAATAAACTTGTCCAACAGATTGATCAACTTCAAATTTGATAATGGCACTTTGACACCTTTGCAATGAAAATTAAAAGAACATGAAATAATTAAAAGCTCAAGTTTTTTGTTGAACTGTGCATTTATATGCCAATATTCCATTACAGTCATAGAGTAACCTACTGGCAACAGGAAATTACATATTCTAAGCAGGTTGACCAGATCCACATAAAATTTGCTTAGAAAATCCTTAAAGCTACCGTTGCTAGGGGTCAGTGTTGGTCAACATTCTCTCTCAAACAGAGAATGGGGGCATGGCGTTTAGTCATACATAGTTATTGCCATCGTAACCAGACTGCTGTTCTAGCAAGATCAATATCACTAGTATGGATTAGAGATAGCATCAATATTAACAACAAAACAAAACAAACAAAAGTTATTGTGTATTAAGGAGCTGCAGATTTTATTCGTGGTCAAACTGTAACCTGCACTGTACATTTATGCTACTAGACAACTTCTCTGCTAAATGTTTCCGTCTGCCCCGGTCAACAATACCTGTCCTGTCTGAACATAGTCACTGTAGTCATCTCTCCGTCTCTTACACAACCACCAACATGCTACCCACTTCCCAGTTTCTTATAACCCCTATTGGTAGATGACACATAACACCAGATGATAATATAGTCATACATTATTATTCCATATCAGCAACAGCTTAAATTAAGTGACTTTGAGCACAAAATTAAAGGTCCCATATTATGAAAAACACGTTTTCTCTGGTCTCTACATGTTTAAACTGGTCCTCCCTGAGCCTGCCAACTCACAGAATAAGGAAAACAAGTGATTCCTGCATGGTCTCTGCAGCCCACCCACTGGTAAAACGGCGCTCCTACAGGCTGTTCAGATTCAGCTCCTGTCGTTATGTAACCAAAGGAGTCATTTTCATAGGCCGACCTCCTCTGTGCGGTGATAGGAGACATCTGAGAGGGGGGCGTTCATCCCCAAGGTGAAGTTCGGTGTGTCCAGCGGTGAGATAGCAGTGTTTAGCAATGTCGTTGCTCAGAGCTAGACACCCAAATTGCTCTGTTGGTGGTTGTAAAAATCAACATCAGTGCCTATATTCTGTCCCAGCTACAGAAGAACAGAAGAGACAGTGGTTGCGTTTCATTTTTAACGACAACGTGCCGGCTACGGTTCGTGTAAGTTTGAGTGTGTGTGCTAACCACTTCACATCGGACTGCTTCTGTAATGAGGGTCAGTACAAAGCTGGCTTTGCCTCGACACTGACCCTCGTAAAAGGATCAGTACCAACCATACTGGACCCAGCAACTGCACCTGAGCCAGAGGTAAGTGTCTTCACGGTTTGATAGTATTTACAGTTGCCTACAAGTATGGTGAAGTGAGCTGGAAATTGGCTAACTAGTTAGCTCCGCTTCGGTCCGCTATGCAATGGAGTTTGAAGCGAGTTTAATGTTAATAATATTACGA